>MQRK01232124.1:0-10169 GCA_001938485.1 Girardia tigrina | reverse complement strand
ACGCCCAGAGAGAAGAAAACTTGGAAGAAGAGAACGAGGAAGATCCGACATCAAACCAATCCAATCCTCAGTTGCCGGACGCAACTGTGAGTATGCCGAGGATACAGCCGAACGACGATGCCGCAGAGACATACCTACAATACCGACTGTCAGCCGATTACAAGACTGCAAGAGGACAATTCAAGTGCCCATTTCGCGGTTGTTACGCGTCCACCGTAACAGCCAACGGCATGTACGGCCATGGTACTAAGTTCCATGGTTGGTCGTTCGTTACTGGCAAGCCGACTGCTCAGAGGCGGAAGGCCACTGACCCCGTAGGAGGCCTATCGGGGGNNCCTTAAGGACTTTAGTTTGGGTGGACCCTCTAAAGAGCCTTAGGCTCAATACCATTACAGAGATGGGAGGCCCACATTGGAGAGACAAATCGTCACCTCCGTACTAGAATTGCAGAACATACCCAATCAAGTAGAAAAGCTCAATTTTGGACCACATAGTGAAATGTCATGGAACTCAAAGGAGGTATTTGATAATGATTTTCGGGTTTTGATTAGTAACTTTGATCACAAATATGAAATGATAATTACTGAAGGACTCTTGATAAAGTTTTCTAAACCTAGTCTAAATGTGCAAAGTGATTCGTCCAATCATATTAGAGTATTTTGACGTAACACACTGTGATGTAATAGTCATCTTTCTATATAAACAATAACTTTCTAATTAAATACAGAACTGAAGATGCCACAAAAGTGGTGAAACATGTTTTCCAATAAAAATTTAAAATTAAAATGGTGTTATTTTTGTTTAATGACTAAATTACCATTTGATTTAAAGAAATTAAATTTTTTTTATTAATTATAATTTTCTAATATTGTCTAATTATAATACAGGACTTATTTTTCTGTCATGGAGTCTAACATATACAAATTACTAGATGTATCGGTGGCCTTATTAAAATAATTATTTATTTTATGATAGTGGGTATTCAAAATCAAAGAGAAAGAAATACTTAAAAGCAAAGAAAATAAATAAGACATCTTCATGATCAAAATAATCTTGGAGCATTGATAATATCCGTATTGAAGTTGGATGCATTATAACTATCAGAAAGATTATTATTATTAATTTAAAATTTAATATTTTAAATTTTGCGTTATCGATGAGGAAGTGAAGGGAGCCTTCGATCGTCCTCCTGCGTTGTATTTTGAGCATGGAAACTTTTAGTAGATTCAAAATGGAACTCTATTTAGTCGCTGTTATTGGTTGTCGACATGGCAATGTGTCAAGGAGAAGTACTCATTGGTAATTCCAAAATATGGTGGTTAAATACTTTTTTCGCATTGACAGTGTCAGGTTTAATAGAAAACACTATTCCTAGTTCTTCAAATACATCAAAATCTCGTCTAAAATAACAAGTTGTTGCAGAAAGGTGTTTCGTCGGTAGTTAGGGAGCAGTTCATTATGACTCTCTCAGAGTTTTTATCTCACTTCATCAGACAAAGAATGTGGTATTCAGGTATTTCACATGAAATGCTTCTCAATTTTTTTCAGATACCTCCACACTGTTTCTTGGGCACCATTCAATTGCAATGTCATTGTCAGCGAGGTTGCGTTAATATTCTCTTGCAAAATCTCCTCAATTTGATGATAAAGATCCACTGCTGGTCTCCCTTCTCGTGCTTGCTATTCTGTGTTCACATCTTCACATCTATATTCCGATTTTGTTTTAGAGCATGTCCGTAAACTCACTGTAGTATTTTTCTCCTTAAATATATATTACATTGTTAGATCACATCTTTAACAGTAATAAATGAGTTTACGGATGTTTTCTTGTTGGCTGAATTCCATTGAAATTGTGATATAACGCCAGTAAAATGTTAGCGACTTTAATGTATTATCAGATAATATGCCTCATCTCTCCGGTGGCTCGAAAGATTAACACACGGAACTAATCGCTCCTAGAGCTTTTCAGAAGCCTAAGCCGGTGTTTAATGCAATTTCTAGACTGCTCCACCATTTTGCGTTTCCTTAATCCCGCTCAAGAAAAGTGTTGCCTTTTTGGCAGTGTATCGCAAGCCCATGCTACTCATACTACGCTTGTCAGCAAATCCAGAAAAATAAACTTCGGACACTTTAGCATAGAGAGTACAAGACCCCCTAGTTTCCCAGGGACATCGCGTAGAGGTATGTCTGACTGGTTTAACACAGGTTGCCAAAGTAACAAGTCCCCATCAAATAATATTTTTTTTATATTATCAAAATGTTTTTTTTATTTTCTACAGACATATACTAAATATAAATAGCGAATATCAGCAACCTTATACACTTAGAAACAAAACTACAGTATAAAACGTTTCGGCAAAAACTTATCCATCAACCCTATGTAATAATTTATTGTTGAAAATACAATCACCCAATATGTACCAAATTCACTTATAATTACAAAACAAAATAAGAACAATTATAAATTTGTAGTTAAAAACGACTGCTGCAAACAATTTATATTCTATCGTGTTTCAATTATCGAAGTTCCTTTAAAAGCAAAACGTAATGTCGATTTCTCATATTGTATGACAAATAAAAAAGAAACTATTTTTAATTTAAAGAAAATCCATTATTTTTTCAGCGGACAAAACATAATTGCGGATCCAGCACTCAGCTAATTCGCGCGGCAAATATGATCTACAGTTCCGTCCGGTTCAGCCGATCATTGAAATTAGATTTATTGGAACCGTTAATATATCATATAAATAAAAATAAAACTGATACCGACTCATTTCGAAAATGGATTCGTTTTGTACCTCCTTCGTTGTCATGGTATGCCGCCTATTTTTTTAAAGTGAGCCAGATCATTGATTTGAAAAATATTATTTTTTATAATCACTTTTCATTTAATATATTTATTTTTATTTTATTATATTTACAAATTATTTTAGGCATTTCCGTTGGATATGGGCCAACTGCGTTTTTTAATTAACTCTACTCGGATTCCTAAGATTGGCAAAGACGAAGTTGTTAAATTCGACAATGGAAATCACATTTTAGTGCTTCATAACGGTCAAATGTATACTTTTGATATTTTTAAAGATGACGTACGTGTTTCCTTTAGTATTATATAATAATAAGTATTATAATAACATTCGTTCATATTGTATCTTTTATTCAATGAAAAAATTCAAATCAATTTTTGAAAAAGAAGAATTACTTAACAAATGGGGATGCAGAATTAATTTCAACAAAGGAACTAATTTCAACTATGGTTTAGGGATAGGGTTATGGTTAGGGTTATGAGTTAGGGGTTAGGGCAATTTTTAGTTCCTTTGTTGAAATTAATTGTCATGTCAATTATTTTCGGTACGCGACAACTGGCCGCAGGAAACTCACCACAAAAATTAATTTTATGACAATAATTGTTTTTGTTTACATGTACAAATTGGTGATTAAAATTTAAAATTAATTTTAATATTTGTCACAATCTTCCGTTACATTTTATTTATGCTTAAATATTAAATTTCATTTTGGTTTTAATTACACAAAATTTACTTTAATTTTATTATTGATAAAATGAAATCCGGATGATAATTTTCTATGAATAACAAATCTCGTCCATTAAAAAAATATTTTTTTGACAATATATATCGACAGATCAAGTGTCATCTTTAGGTCACTGAATTTAATTCACCTGTATACAAATACAAAAATGATGATTATGTAATCGATTGCATGAAATCATTCTAATCAAAAATTCTCAATAAGCTGGTTGAGACTGCCGATTGAACATTGATTTTAGGGCAACGTGACCTAATTAACAATGCTTCACACGACACTCTCTCCCAAGAGAGAAACTGTCGAAATGCTGTTGTAGAGAATGACAATGAATACCAAGTTCCTAAATTGTTTAAATAGAAAAAAACGCGTTTTTCACAATAAACGGAATATTCAAACAAAATACAAAAATCAAATTAATAAGATTATTATTTTCGATTGTCATCTCATCCCACAAATACTTACACAGAAATTCGTAATTATCAATATTAACCTTCATCCATCCCTCAAATCGACTGTACACTTCGGGTCGAAAAAGACCCGAGGCACGGATGTAGGTTAATATCTCATTTACATTTTTTCCAATGTTCTGCAATATTACTCTTACTCTCTTTTCGACCATGTATAATAAAAAGTTTCATTAAATAAAAATTTCAAAAAAATATTACAGGATATAATAAATTCAAAATATGTAAACGAATTCAAGAACATGGTCGAAAAAATACTTAAATATTTTAAATTTGAATTTGAAAATATTTTTTATAAATTCATTTGAATTAAAATATTATTTTATTAGATAAATGAGTTGATCAAAACAGATCTGATTAAGTAGTTTTAAAATAATAATTTTATACAAAATTTGAATTCTATTAAAAAATTTATTTTTCAAATTTTAAATTAAATTAGGGATATGATTAAAAAAATTAAATATTTAAACTATAAAAAATTTAATATTAAATAAAAGGTATTTTCAAAAATTTCAAAAATAGTAAAAATATTATAAAATGTTTTTTAAACAAAAAATTAAAAACATTATATAATATTTCATTTGACAAACAAAATTTAAAAAGAACAGTATAAAACAACAAATTTAAAATTTAAATATTTTCATTAAAAATTAACTATACGTTCAATAATAAGTGTCATAAATATTTTCATTAAAATTTAAAATTAAATATTATTTCAATTTGATAAAAATTTTAAATAAATTAATAATTATTTGAAGAGATTGGCGGATTGATTATTAATTTTGAAAAAATATTAATTTAGAAAAATTTTATTAGAAAATTGTTTTACAATAAAGGTATAAATTAAGTATAAAATGATTTCTGAAATTGACGTTACAAACACCTCTCACAGTTATATTAATAAAATTTGTTTAAAATATGAATTGTGAATTTGCTGATAATGAAAATGATATAACAGCAACATTACTGTTTATCTTCATTTTATCAAAAAACATGCATGTGTACGTTGCCAAATACAAGTTTATGGCCATATGCAATAAATGTTTGACAATATTTATGGTGGGTCATGGTTTACATAATCTATGACTTTGTTCCTATATAACACATTTTTTTAATTAAAAACAAAAAGAGTGCATTGAAGGGTTAAAGACACTATAATGATTGATAGATATACCTAATATTACCAATTACCTGGCCGAATTTATAATTATTTATTACTTTGTATAAAAAATTCAGAAGATTTCTTCCATAAAAATTCAATAATAAATCACGAATCTATGACTAATTACTGTGACCCAACAAATTCCGCTAGAAGATTCGGTATCAAATCTACACTTTTAACATTCTGGGTGGATCCAAAAATTAACCTTATCAGAATTATGATTCAGCAACAGCAATTTTTTTTAATATTTTTATGTTAATTATACCATTTATTAAACTTTCCATTTTTTGAATTTTAAAAATATTTGTTAATTGTATCATTTCTATATATTACGTTATAATATAATGTAATGTTATCAGAGCACCGCGTACCCCCAAAACAGAAAAAAATATGAAATGGTATAAAATATTATTTCAAAGCAACTTTGATTTGTATAAATTTTATATATTACGTCGAGTATAGTTCAATCAATCGTAATCATGATGTGTTTTTTCGTGTCCTAATCAACATGATCCTTATCATAATTGAAGCAAAGTTTTGTTGACATTTTTTTCAGTTTGTTGCTCTATAATTTGATGCTTATAATGCGAAAATTGTAGGAAGTATATTATTGGAATGGCTTATATTGAATGTTTTTTTCAATCTTGGTTTTTGTTTAAAGTGAATAACTTTGAGGTCTTATTAACCTTAAGTTATATAAAGAAGCCTCCGACGGTGACACGTCCCAGGGATACATACTTTACTATAGATTCCACCCACTCTCGTAATAAGCACTAGGAAAAACTTCAAGAGTTTCACTTCTATAACCCTGCTTGCAAGAAGCATATCTTGTCGATATTGAATTGTAAGCCTTCCTACTCTGTTGTTATGGAGTGGCTTTTACTACAGGCATCTTTCATTCATTTTTCCGTGAGACCGGAATTACTTATATTTTTTCAATGACAACTGAAAGGTACCCTAAATTTGTAATTGTTTTAATCCTTTGCGATTTGTCCAAATACACATAAATATGATTATAACCAAGGCATTGTTTAAACATCGGGTAAATGTGTTGTATACATTTGATTAATCCACATTACTAGCTGGTTAATGGTTAGAATCCAATATTTAATAATATTCGAGTGTTTTATTAAAATTTGCACTTTCAGATGATACCTAAATTTTTTTGAGATAAATAATATAAAAATTTTAATCTACGAAAATTGTCAATTTACTGTCAATATAACAATGGTAAATGTATGTATTTTAAATTTTTCATTATTTTTTACTTTAATAAACGAAATATTTTCCTTTGTACAATGATCTCTTATAGGGTCGCGGTGTGGAACCGAAACAGATTCTTTCTAATCTGAAATACATTCTAAATCAACCCATTAATACCAACCAGAAGAATGGGGATATCGGTAGTCTGACAACGATGAATCGGGATAAATGGAGCAAATATAGACAAGACTTGATACAGTTAGGTAATGAAGAATCTTTAAAGAAAATAGACTCGGCAGTGTTTGTTGTGGCATTGGATAACTGCAGTTATGACACCGACCAAGAATTGGTAATTATAGTTGCATTAAGTTATACTCTTAAATAAAAGATGAAGAAGATGTTTGATAAAATATTTATTAATCAAAACAATGTTTAAATAGTAATATTTAAACAATATATAAATTCCTATTTTAATAATTTCTAATTTTTAATCATATTTAATAATTATCATAATTGATAATATAACATCCCCTTGGAAATCAACAGTATTTTGGTGCTGGATTCCTGGTGCTTCTAATTTGGATATTTCTTCTCCTTGACTACCGATTCTTTTCAGGATTTAAATGGCGTACTTGATTCATAATCTGTGGGCGTATTTAAATCCCCGTTGTATTTTTTAAACTAATTATAATTTCTTATTACTTTCGGCAATGTTTCATCTTGATGAATATAAGTATACTTATTTAAAATCTTTCGTATTATATAAAATTCAATGTATACTGGTTTGTCCAATCTTCTCTCTCCGTTTTCTTTAACCAGTACTTTTTCAATTATATACATACAATAATTCATACAAGAATAATTTCTTCTAGAGACTTCTGCTCAGCTACGTTTGTTCGTGAAACCACGTTTAAGTCTTAATTAAAAGAAAAAAATATGTTTTATGAAATATTTATTAATCAAAACAATGTTTAAATATTGGGTTGGCCAAAAAGTCATTGCGTTTTTTACTAAAATATTTATTATCAAAAAATGACATGGATGCACAAATATTTTTACACGATGTACTGTCCATTATTTTCAATCACTTTCTTCCACCTTTCCGGTAGCTTCATTATTCCTGATTCATAAAAACCTTTGCCTTTGTCAGCAAAAAAGCCGTCTAGGAACGATTTGATGTCATCATCAATGGCGAATGTTTTTCTGTTTAAGGAATTCTGCAGTGATCTAAATAAGTGAAAATCCGACGGGGCCAAGTCTGGAGAATACGGTGGGTGCGGCAAAACCTCCCAACCCAGTGATAAGAGTTTCTGGCGAGTGATCAAACTTGTATGCGGTCTTGCGTTATCATGCTGAATTACAACTCCTTTTCGATTTGCCAATTCAGGACGCTCCTGTTGAATTTAATGAGCCAATTTCTCCAGTTGACCACAATATCTGTCTGAATTGATGGTTTCATTCCTCGGAAGGAGTTCAAACAACAAAATTCCTTTAAAATCCCACCAGATGGAAAGCATAACCTTCTTTTGGTGAATTTCTACTTTTGGGATCGTTTTGGCAGGCTCACCACGTGTTTTCCATGATCGTCGGCGTTCCACATTGTTGTAAACAATCCATTTTTCGTCACCCGTAATTCTAATTTTTAATCATTTGTAATAATTATACTAAATATAACATTATTGTAATATAACAGTTATTAATATTTGTATCTGTTAATATGGAAATAATGATTTTTTGATAATCATTCAAGATATTTTCCGTTGAACGTTTTTTGTAAAAGTCACTTCATATCCATAGTTTATATGAAATCCAACAAAAAGTCAATCAAGTATTTATTTTTATGTATTTCAAAATCTTCAATTCTAATAGTTTTAGAAAATTTTAGACGTTAATAGGCGCCCCGAAGGGGGGGCAAGGTTGGTCCTTTGCCCTTCCCCCTGGAATTAAAAAGAAAATGTGTACAAAAAACAAAATGTAAATAGTAAATTAAATTTCACTGCAAGTGCTACATTTTGGTTTACATATTAGAACGATAAAACCATAAATGAGATTCAAAATCTGAGTTTCTTAGATTTAATACAGCATTCGTCAGTATTTTATCCTTCTTTTTCTTTGGCCCTTACTCTGGCATTGACACTTCCAGCTACTACTTGTACAAAAAAGAATACTACCTTGTTACGATCAACTATGGTAGAGAATAGACTGAATGGCCTTTGCAAGATGAGTGTCCGTCGTCTATAATAGACGAAATGCAAGAACAATATTTTATAAATGTTATTAATCGGTTTGCGTTAGAAAAGAGAAGGCTGCAATTTCTTTTTACAGAAAAATTTGTTGTTGTAAATAAAACACTTTTGAAAAAATGCGTGTTCTGATAATTATCAATTTGAATATTTTCTTTTTAATGTTGTTTATTGTGTAAGCTGTGGTTTATTAATGTGAATTATGTTTTTATGATTTAGAAATTGATGAGAAGGAAAATAAATAAATTGCTATTTTTAAAAACTTCTACCCAGAAGTTTTAAAATTTGCCCCCCTAGAAAAATTCTACCTAAGGAAAGTTTTTATTTTGCCCCCTCCTTTGAAAAAAAATCCTGCGGGCGCCTATTTAACATTTTTTAAGGATAATGAAATACGCATTTCAATAATAATGATGAGGTTTCTATTGTGAGAACTCAGAATTTAAGGAAAACTATAATTTGTATTAAATGTCAAAAATTATTAAAATAATCGTTGACAGTTAATAAAAATATAAATTTTAAATTAAAAAAAATTAAAAAATGATGACAACTTATTTTTAAAAACAAAAATACGCCATTTGTTAAATAGACATTTATTTTTCAAGACAATTAATTTCGACGGTATAACCGTCATCGTCAGGTCTCAAGAAGAAAATGAATTTTAAATCTGTTTATATAGGCAAGCAGTGATTATGTCATCAATGTATTAATTTGTCATCTAAACACGCTCAATAGGGTTTTCGAGAGACCCGTTTGTACATTAATCTTAGGATCTAAAGATCTTATATATAGTGCTTCATGGGCCACCCTCTCCCAATAGTTTTTAAGACGAGTACACAGAATTTTAAAATCATTTATGTTTATGTTTTCGTTCGACTTACAACCCTTTCTGTGTTCTGCAATATTACTCCCACCTACATTCCGACCATGTTCTTGGATTCTCCTACAGATATGACGAGATGTCTCTCCAATGTATGTGGCATTACACCCATTGCATGTAAATTTAGATGACTTAATAATCCAATGATGATATAATCACTGCTTGCATATATAAGCAGATTTAAAATTCATTTTTTCTTGAGACCTGACGATGACGGTTATACCGTCGAAATTAATTGTCTTGAAAAATAAATTTTTGTTTTTAAATTTGTTTATTATTTATTAATTATTATTTATTAATTTGTTCACTATTTTGGAAAAGTAAATTAAAATTTTCAGTGTTAATTACTGTTGATTATTTAAATTATTATTACTGTTGATTATCCATGCTCTTTCAAAACATATCAGTCAAACTCGCCCAGTCACCCAAATTAGTACCGAACTTGGGTGACATCAATGGAGTGTTTACGGTACAACCTTTAAATGTTAATTTTTCGTTACTTGTTGACTCTGGTTCTATCGTTTCCGTATTACCCATTTCTTTCTTCGAAGAATATCGACACACATCCAACAGCAAATTATATGCTGCTAACGGTACCGAAATATCCACTTTCGGAAAAAAAACCCTAAAATTGAACTTAAACAACAAAATATATTCATGGAATTTTACGATTG
>MQRK01232117.1:0-11571 GCA_001938485.1 Girardia tigrina | reverse complement strand
ATCTATTAGACTTTTTAGAAACTATTACTATGTGTAAAATTTAAATTGGGTAAAATAGATAACTGTAATTTAATTTTTCAAATATGTTGCCATATTGCAACAATGGACTGGAAAGGGTTAAACCAATATTAAAACAAATTGTTTAATATTGATTTTAAATTTTTATCGCAATTTAAATTTAAATACATTTATTTAAATTAAGTTTAAATAAAATTATTGGGAAAGAGTTACTTGTGAAGCATTATTGATTAAATCACTTAATCCATCCATTAATGTCAAAAGAAGTATCTTCCAATTTGTTGTAAATTTAAATAGTTTGTTATTTTTTCATTTTACAATTTTTATTTTAATAAATGATCATTGATCCTGTAATTTCATTTTCCGCGGGATTCCATGGATTTTTCATTTTTCCGTTTTTTTCCGCGGGATTCCATGGATTTTTCATTTTTCGTTTTTTTCCACGGGATTCCGCGGCCCGCGGATTTGTCGTGTCCCTGGTAATAAGATATTTTTTAGAAAATTTAAATATTTATTTAAAAAATAAAAACACTAGAATTAAATTTGTAAACCAATTAAATAAATATGTATTAAATTAATATAAAAAGGAGAGAAAAATAAAAGAAAGTTTAATAAAAGGTCGAATAAAAGTTAATTAAAACTGAATTATGGTCCAGGAAAGATATATTTCATAAAACTGGAAATTGATCGAACATCAGTCGAACCTTTACTGACTAGTTACTATAAACGAGCCTTTGTAGAAAATCGAATTGAACAAAATAATTACTACCAGTGAGTGTGATCATTGTGAAATAAAGTACTAAAATTTACTATTAATAAAAATAGGTAAAATATTTTTTATTAAAATCAATTGTTGACGAGGATATGTTATCCCATCCCTTATTTTAAATATAGTGCTAGGGTATATGTTTTTACTTTTTGAATTGTAGAGAAATTTTGTAAATAATTAATGAAACATTTCAAATTAAAGAACTTGTTTTGATTTCTTTTTATGCGTTAAATAGTTTCTAAGATACCAAATAAAATAATAGCTCAGAACACAAATGAAGAAAAGTTACGATAGTCTCTAGACTCGGAAGTGTCATATGGTTCGATTTAGATTTCAGTGGCAACACAATTAAAATAATTAATAATTATTTTAAAATATTATTTTGATTTATTCATTTAAAAATTTTAAATTGAATTAATTAAATCATTTCACAAATTTACAATGATTTTATATTAAAAATAAGGGTAAACAATATATCTAAATTTAAATCAAATTAGATTCAGATTATAAGGATTAAAATATTAATCAGCCATCTGAGTAGGACTGACTCAATCCCAAATCAACACACAACATTCAAACACAAACAAATCAGACATTCCAAACATTTTTCATAACTACCAAATTAACTTTAAATAAAAGAAAAAGTAAATAACCTGAAAATATACACGAAAAATACTGAAAAATATACGGAAATCATAAACGTATTTAAATGAAATATATTCTGTTTTTTACGGAATTAATACCACGAAATTGTAAATATTAAAAAAATAATTTTATCATAAATAATTACATTTATTAATGAATTTAAAAATAAGTCTTTTCAACAGCTGTAATAATAATAAAATTTATAAAATACCTAACATTGAATTTAATATAATATAAATAATATTCAGCGTCTTTCAAAATCTAATTTTAGGTAGTAAATTTTTCTACAAAAAATATATAACCAAAAGTATAATAAATAAGACTGAAGCATCAAGAAAATATTTATTTTTTTAAATAATTAAGTATTAATATTTTTATTAATATTTTTTTGCATATAAAGATTAGTTCTAATTTAAAAAATATTCACAAATATATTAGTAATATTAGGAAACTAAAATTAAATATAATTATAATAATAATACAATAACAATTATTATATTTTTTAAATATTTTTAGAATGGAAGTTTGTTTCATGTTATTTTTATTACATTCTTCTGTTGATGTTTTTTTGCAAATAAATTTAACATTTTGGAAGAGTATATAAAAGAAGAGTATGAAAAGATTAATAAACCGTGAAACATTAGATTGTTTAAAGTATATTATTTTGAAAATTTACAAAATATAATTGAAACTTATTATCTGGAATTTTAGCATTCTAATTAAAATTTAATTAGTTTTTTCTTAATTTATCTCAAATTTGTCTAAAAAAATTAAATTTAGATAAAGAAACTTTTATTAAATAATTCATATAAATACAAAAAAATTATTTTAAATATTTCTAGTATAACAAAGGAAATATAAAAATTCTAAACATATATATAAATTTTAAATAATTTTGCTTTCAAATAATTTTTAATTTTATTTATATTTCACTTCATTCTTATAAAATTATACTTATTTCTTAAATTGTTTTAAATTTTGCATTTTTATAAAGTAAAGGAAATTTAATATTTTCTAAAATTTAATAATCATATTATTGAAATTTGTCTATTTTTTAAAAATTGATTTAAGGAAATAAGAAAATTTTTATTCATTAAATTTTATAAAAATATAATATTAAAAAGTTATTAAAAATAACATTTAAAATTATATTAAAAAGTAATGAGAAAATATGAGTATAATTATTTATTAAAAAATAAATGTAATATTTATGCAATTAAGTCATTTATTTTTATTTATTTATTTCATATAAAACTTCAATCAAACTAAGAAATTTTTAATTTTTTCTAAATTAAATTTATAATGTTATATTGTTTGATTTATAATGTTTAAATATTCATTACATAAATTTAAAATTAAAATAAAATTTTCAAAATGTTAACCTAATCCTTAATTTAATTCAAAATAATAAAACTCAATATAAAATATAAAATTATAATCAATATTAAAAAAATGTTATCTATCATATTTTAAAATATTAAAATCAATTACACTCTTGTATAATATATTTACTTTTTTCGAAAAAAATAATTTTTTTCTGTAATTTACTTTGATTTAAACAATAAATTTTAAAAAGAAAATTTTTTTTAAAAAATAGTAATAGTAAAAATATTTTTAAAATTAAAAAAAATAGAAATCTGAAAAACGAATTATAAAATTGTTAAAAACAAATAAACGCCATTTAAAAATATATTTTAGGATAATATATTTTTAAATGGCGTTTATTTGTTTTTAATAAAAAATTGCCATCTTTTTTCAAAATTGTTAAAATTAATAATTTTTTAAAGAATTTAATGTTTTAATTTGTAAATATTTTTGAAACAATATTTTTTTCAAAAAAATTTGTTTGATTAATATCTTGATAATATTCAAATTAAAACAATTAAGATAAAATAGTTAAATAATGTCAAAGTCAAACGAAAATTATCGTTATACAGGTGCTGCCATTCCATACACAAATGAAAAAGGTGTCATTTCTATGAAACCTGTTCAAGTTCCTCGACATATTGCAGGAAAACGACCCATAAATTATAATGAAGAGGAGATTGATGTTTCTGAGGATGATTGTCAAGAAGATATTGATAATCAAGAAGTACGATATCAAAGGGTTTTTCCACATAAAGATCTTGTAAGTTACACGAAAGACTCAAACAATCAGCATGAAATGGAAGAAAGTGTAAAATCAGACGAATCAGATGAAGAAATAGATGATCCCAGATTGAGAAGAATAAATAAAATGAGAAAATCGGATCATATTGAAATATTAGAAGATTCTGACAGTGAAAGAGAAGAAGATCGAATTGCTCGACACATCAGGGAAAGACATACAGAATACCAATTAAATACAAACGAAGAAAAACAAATGAGTGATATGAACGAAGACGAAGAAGAAAATGAAGCAGAAATCGCAATGAGAAGACAAAAAGCGAGAGAAAAAGCATTGGCAAATGAAAAGGAAGATGTTTTTCCAGAATTGGTTGATGAAATAAATGACGACATTGAATATTCCGATGATTATGAAACTGATTCTGATGATGAAAAAGAACCAAAATTGAAGCCAGTATTTGTGAAAAAAACAGCTAGAGTAACAATTTATAAAACAAAAGAAGAACTAGAGAAAGAGCTTAAAAGGGAAAAAGAAATAGAACAAAAAGCAGAAGAACAAAGACAAATAATGAGAAAAATGATTAAAGAAATTAATGAACAAGAAATAGCAGAAAGTCAAAATTTCGATGATGCTTGTGATTTAATTAATTCGGATTTCGAAGATGAAGATATTGAACTGGAAAATTGGAAGCAAAGAGAATTAAATCGAATAAAAAGAGCTATTCAAGAAGAAGGGCAGTTAAGAAGGGAACAAGAAGAAATAATGAGAGTTAGAAAAATGACTGAAGAAGATAGATTAAAAGAGTTTAAAGCTAATCCTAAGCAAGTGACAAATCAACAAATAAAAGGAAATATGAAATTTATGCAAAAGTATTATCACCGGGGAGCATTTTATATTGGCGATAAAGAAGAAGAAGTATACAAAAGAGATTTCACAGCTCCGACCCTTGAAGATAATTTCAACATAACTAATTTACCAGCAATTAAACAGGTTAAAAACTTTGGTAAAGCTAAAAGAACAAAATATACTCATTTAGTTGACCAAGATACTACAGATTTTGAGTCAGGTTGGGGTAATAGAAGTCAACAGGCTTTGAATTTCCATCATAATAAAGGAGGAGGAATGAAACAAATATTTGAGAAACCCGCTTGGAAAAAGAATTAATTTTTATTTTTTGAATAAAATATTCTAATTTTCTATTTGTCTTTTTTTATCATAATTTAAAAGTTGATTAAAAATTACATTCTTCATTTACTATAATATTTTGATTTTCTATGGAAAACAAAAATCATAAAAAAGAGTTATGTTGGGTTTGTGATCAACGAAAGAATTATTGACACAAATATTTATTACTAAACAATTAGCTTTTATTCAAACAAATTTGTGAGGAACAATGTTTCCTATTTTTGCACAATCGAAATGTAAAAATTGCTAAATATAAATATAGATATAAATTGTAATTATTAAAAAAAGATTGTGTATAAAAATCAATTTTCACGCTTTCTTATTTTTTAAATTAATAAATATAAAATTAAAAAACAAACAAACACTTGTTTAAATGTTGTCGGACTTGATTGGTAAAATTTAAATTCTTGTTAAAAGTAAATAAAAAAATAAATGATTACGAAATAGACTTATATTCCTGTCCGTTTTCTTTCGATGATATTGTCGGTGTAGTATTGTATTCTTACTCCCATGGGAAAATTACTCCCCATGAAGAATTCCACGATGGAAATGTTGCTCCCGTAGTAAAAATTCAACGTAGAACTTGTACTCCCTCTGTATTTTTTTTACTCCCACTATTAAGTTAATACACTATAGTCCTACATCTAAAGTTTATTTTAGTGAACAGAAAATGAACAAAATATAACTAATATTGAGAGATAAAAACGTGAAGAGACAATGTAAGCTCGTATGCACTCACAACAATATTAAAATATGTTCCAGTTATTAAAATATAAAGTGCCATCATTTTTTAGTTTGCCCAAAGAGAGAAACGCTGGGTAGACTAACCACTTTAGTTCCTCGCTGTATTTGGAATAGATAAGGATTTCTGTTTCAAATAAAGATGTTGCATCGAGTATTTCGGATTCAGTTGCCAAAACACGGTCGTGAACTATTCTACTTTGATAGACTTACTGTTGATTTGATATTGATTTTAAAATTTTTTTTGAAAAGGTTGCTCGATAACTTTCCTAGTACTGCAACAAAATTTTCCTCAGTCCCTGTTTAATTAAAACGGATACACCGAAAGAAGCGATTCCCATTCCCTCTAATGCTATGCATACACCTTGGGGGTGCAGAAAGCGAAGTGTCCAAATGAAATATTTTTATCTACGACACACCCTTTCAATTTTGAAAGAGAAACACGTTTGGTAATTGATCAGACTTTGTGTCAGAGTTCAGTCTAATTTTGATGAGACTCTGAATTGGTTAGTGAATCAGCAGAGATAAATGATTCCTCCTGTAAATTCTTATTTTCTTTGAGCATCGGAGATTTTTAATGCCTTAAATGAGTTACATGGTAACGTTGTTTTAATGATTTGCCATCCATTCATTGAGGAATATAATGATTGCTGTTGAGATTAGACCTTTCCTTAATMGTATAAGGTCCAAGCCAGTAGGATTTAAGTAAGTAATGAATATATATCAGGAATCAGATTATATTTATACAGAAGCCAGAGAGTACATAATAAAATATACAGAACATGTATTTCGTCGCGGAAAATACGATACACAACCTGTAAAACCTGAGTATACACCTGATCCAGTACAAATTTCACAAATTTCACAAAATAATGTGAAGAAGCATTTCTAACGGGAAAGTTCCAACTGGAAAAGGATATAGTAGTTGATGCAAAAGTTTGGGACCAAAATATGAACATAGTAGGATGGGCAATAGCAGCTGGATGGTGTGAAGGTGGAAAATATACTATATGGGGTCAAACTCGTGATAAATTGGTAGTTTGACGACAATATGTCACTGAATTGAGAAAGTTTCAAGCAATTTTTGATAGTACTACCAAAAAAATGATGACCCACCTATTTTGTTTTGCAGGTGAAACAAGTTGTGAGACAGGAGAATCAATAATATTATATCAAATTGATCTAAAAGAATTTTCATTGGCCTTATTAAAAACAGTAAATTATAAAACAATTACAGGAAATATTTTCGATGAAATTCAGAATATAAGAGATGAAAAAAGATAACGAACAGTTACTCGAAAAAAGAATACACCTACAATTTATATGTCTGTAAAAGAAGAGGACATGATGATATTTATAGAAAAGGAAAAAGTTATAAAATTTCAAAACGTAGTTATTGAAACAAATTATAAAGGGATCTACTTATCGGAGAAATTAATTAGAAATACAAAGGAATACACCTAATACAGTAAACAAATTCGATGTAAAAGCTTTAACTTATATTCACAACAAACTAGATTATCTTTATCATTATTCATTAATAACAATACAAAAGTTATACAATGAAACTATTAAAAATGATTGTAAATTGAATTATCAGGTTCTACCGTAAGTGGCATATATTCGCATAAGGATTTAGAAGCTGCCAGGAGACAAATGTTATTCCCAGTACAAAGAGAGAGAGAGTCTTGTCAATAATAGTTGAAAAAGCTACGAACGGAAAATTATCTAAAGAACCAGATTTTGAGTTGTTACTCTCTCCAGATCATAACAAAAATGCTGCAATGAAAACCTTTAGAAATAAATGAGGAAGTTTCCAAGCATTAGGAAATATATTTTCCGGTTTTTTAGGCATTTTCTATATAATAATGGCAATAAAATTGTTGTGCTCGGCTCTATTATCGTTTAAACAGTTACACGTTGTGTTTAGAAGAACATGGAAACTACTTACATGTTTTTGTCCTTTCTTTGCAAAATATTTAATAACAATTAAACATAATGAAGATATAAAAATTTTAATTAAACTTAAGTATCAAACCACAAAAATAATTGAGGGGGATACAGATACACAAAAATTGGATGAACAAACACAAAAAATAAATTCAGAATACGATCATAATTCAGTACTTCCATATCCACATGAAAAGGACGGATTTTATAAAGTACCAAAAAGAAATTAAGTGAAATACATAAGAGTCAAATTTAACCATTTTCGTTTAACAGAGAAGAAATAGCAGCAATTAATGAAAGAAAAGTACAAGAAAGGCCAACCGCAATGATCCAACTTGTTGGGGATTGTGATTATGTGATTAATTTTGTTTATCGATTTTGTTTATTTATTTTGTTTTATTGTTTATATTTATTCCTTGCTTATTAACCTAACCTTGCTTATTTACTTTTCGTTATAAATAAATGTCCAATAATACGATGATATTATTGAAATTTATCTTTCCAAAAGTATAAATATTATAGTCAAGTTTAATTAAAATATTATGTTTATTATAAATAATTATAGTTAAGTTTAAAATATTATGTTTATTATAAATAATTCAAAACATAATATTATATTATAGTTAAGTTTATTATAAACAATTCAAACATTATATTATTATTTTTAAGTTCAAATAAGAATCTTAAGTAAGCCTTGCGTGGCCTTCAAACTTTTAAGTAAGCTTTGAGTGGATTAAGCATGAATCAATGTGGGCAACGCAAGTTCAAAAAATCAAAAAAATAGACTTGCGTGGATCAAGTGTAGATCAAGGTAGGCCACGCAAGTTCAAAAAGTATAAAAGATTTGTCGAAAAACATAAAAAAAATAATAAAATTTCTTAACAATTTCACAGGAGTCGCTGTCGTCTAAGAATATTTGCGAAACAGTTGTCATCGAAGAATATTGCCGAAACAGTTGTCATTGAAGAATATATTGCCGAGACAATTTGCCGAAATAAATTGTCATTGAAGAATATTGCCGAAACAGTTGTCACTGAAGAATATTTGCTGAAGCAGTTGTCATTGAAGATATTAGCTGATCATTATTGGAGATAAATTTTTTTCACACAGGGTGAGGTCCTTAAATAATCAATTATAATTAAATTTTAAATATTTTAAAATCAATAATTATTTATTATCTATTATTAATTAAATTTTAAATTAATAATCTTTATTATTATTAAACTCATCTATTCGTGGTCTGTCGTCGATGTACTGTGACCACCACTAAAATCTAGCATTACACATTAAGGAAACATATTTCAATTTGTAATAAATTCTTTATTTGTAATTATTGTATATAAAAATAAAAGTTTTATTAAAAAGAAAATTTGACTTGTGTTGTAATTTGATTTAAGAATTGAAATTGAAATTTACGTTTTCTATCAAGAAACTTAATTTCTTCAATAAACTTATTCATCTAGGGAGGTTTTCAATTAACTAAATTGTAAATCTTCCCTTTCTTCTGTTGAGTTCTACGGAGGTCGAATTTAACGTCAACCCCCACGCTAGCAACAAACTAAACAAAAGAAAAATAATAGCATTAATAGATACTGGGGCAGGAGCATCCATCATAAGGAATAAATACCTATCTCGTGATCAAAAGGATAAAATTGAAGAAACTAAACCAACGCTAACTTCATTGACAAACCACAGTCTCAAAATAAAAGGAAAAATAGAAATACCAATAAAGATAGCGGATCAGACAATACAAAATACATTTCATATAATTGAGGAATTCCCTCACGAATGTTTGTTAGGAATGGAATTTCTACATAAACTAGAAGGTTTCACAATTGACCTACAAAGAAATCAATTGGCAAATCAAAATAAAGAAAAAAAACTAATAAAATTCTTATTATCTATTGTTGTAATTAAGTTTTGTAAAGGAATATAAATATAACTTTATAAAATCATTCAAGTTTTCTTTTATATCTAAAAATCATAGAAAGACTACATAGAAGTACAATTTCGACATACAATATTTAAGTCCCTACCACCATCAAGCAAATGGCCAGATAGAGAGACAATTTCGTACTATTCAAGACAGGATTTATTGTTGTCTGAAGTATAATTATTCCGATATTTGGAACAAAGTCTTCCACAATTGTAATTTACAAGGAATGCAACCTTTCAGCAAACAGCTATAAGTAGTCCAACAGAAATTATTTTCGGCATACAAATGAGTATAGATCAATTTTGATGATGAAGGGAAACGTAAAAAAAACATCATTTAGAAACAACAAAATCACAGAGATTAGAAAACATGCCAGAACGAAAGAGAAAAAATTCATTACCAGATGTAGTTTTAAGATCGGGGACAGATTAAATGTGAGATTTAAGAACCGATAGAAAAATGAGAAAAGATACGACGGACCATACATTATAATAAGAAAAAATCACGATATGAGTTATCGACTACGAAAGATTAACTGAACAGAGTTGGTTTGGAATGTTCAGTACCTAACACCTAGCCAAGCAAGAGGGTATGCTGAACTGCGTTTTGCTTCCAATCATTATTTTTCGTCCTTACGAGAACTGCTTCTCATTCTCTTTCGTTTACAGATTTTTCGGACGCTTGAATAACTTCTTTTAAGTGTTGTAAAACGATTTCAGCGGATTTCAACTTTCTGTCGATATCACCAATCTGCGATTGTATTTTCTGTGGTCGATTTCCACATCATCCATATTATCGGCGCTCGATATGTTCTTTTCGAGCCACGTTTAGAGATTCTTGTCTAACGATGAAGATTTTTGTAATTCGGTCAAATGAAATTTTAATAGCATTCGAAAATAGTTTACAGCGAATTCATAAAGACTATCAGGTTCTTTTTTCAGAGCTTTTTATTGATCAAACACTTCTGTTTCTGGCATTTTTCATTACAGTAATTTAAATCACATTTATTAAATAGAATTATGGTTATCATTAAAAATGGTAAATCTGGCTGAAGATTTTACTCTGGAAGTCGTAAGACAATTGTCGGTCATAGTTTTGTCTTCTTTTGATAATAAATTCAATTTTTCTAATTCACTTTCAATTTCAACATCAATGTAAGTCATACGAATTTTAAATCATATGTTTTTATTTAAAAAATTGTGCGGTGATTCCGCTTATTTACAATATTACTTTATAACAAACTTTCAATATAACGTAATCAAATTAATAGTTTTTTTTTACAATTTACAATTTTTTTGTCATCTCAAAACGGATTTTTAACATATAAAATATTAAATTAGAAAGTTATTGTTTATATAGGAAGATGACCATTACGTCACAGTGTGTTACGTCAAAATACTCTAATATGATTGGAAGAATCACTTTGCACATTTAGACTAGGTTTAAAAAACTTTATCAAGAGTGCTTCAGTAATTGTCCTTTCATAATTGTGATCAAAGTTACTAATCAAAACCCGAAAATCATTATCAAATACCCTTCTTTGAGTTCCATGACATTTCACTATGTGGTCCAAAATTGAGGTCCAATCAAGTAGAAAAAGCTCAATTTTGGATCAATCATCTAAAATTTTCTCCAGGATGTAAGAATAATTTCATAATGATTGGGTTGATTTTACGAAGGTTTGATGATATTATGTATGTTGATAAAACAGTGTTATGTATGAATATGTATGATTACTTACATCAATGACATGGCATTTAAAATGTATGAGAACATTTCACTGTTCCCCAATTAGATAAATATAATTGTGAATATATATAAATATTGTACATTGTAATTGGTAATCAGAATAAATTACCCTAAGTTCTTGTCTATAAGCCGGACTCGTGTATAAACCGGTTTCTCAAAATTATATATATTCTAAAAAAANNNTTTTTATCTTAGATAAGCCGGACTCATGGATAAGCCGTAAAGTTTTTCGATTTCGAAACAATTTGATGTTCACTTTGTGATCAAAAATTATCAGCTACTTTTGTAAGATTAACGCTCTTTCTTTTATGTATTTTGTATATAAATTTTTATCATTCTAAATCATATTTTTTTTGTCGATTCTACATTTTATATTAAAATTTTTTCGATTCTATATTTTACATTAAAATTTTTTCGATTCTACATTAAATATAAAAATTTTTTCGATTCTATATTTTGTATTAACATTTT
>MQRK01232112.1:11023-22774 GCA_001938485.1 Girardia tigrina | reverse complement strand
TAATTTGATTTAATAATTTACAAATTTAAAATAAAATTAAAAAAATCATTTAAAATTTACAATCATAATAAATTAAAAATAAATTTGAATAGTAAATGTAAATTTGTTTGACTTAGTTTTAAATCATATGAATTAAAATACAATAGACAACGGATAACTCGTCGCCTCCGGGAAACTAAAAAAAGGGACGAGTTATCCGTGGTCTACTGTATTAATCAACCGTCTGAGTAGGAGAGACATACTATAAAATCATCACAAAACATTCAAAGACAAAACATCAGAATTCCAAATATTCCTCACAATTAAAAAGTTCTGTTTCAGAAAGAAACATTGTTAACATCATCACAGTAGCACCACATAAAACGAAATTTTCTCCACGAGTTCTTGGATATGTATTAAAAGTTAAAAGGAATCAAAAATAAATATTTACAATTATTATTATTTTAATAATTTTTATTTTTAATAAAATGACATTTAAAACATGAAAATATTTCATTTGTAAGTCGACTTCTTTATTATACCACACGTTTTATGTATGGCATTCGGTTCTGTACCTAGGTCCAACTGTGAAATGTTAATTACAAGATTTAATTTAGATTATCTTTTTTCAAATTTGATGGAATTTAAAAAATCTAATTCCTCTCGTATTTGTGTCATTATCGTCGGCTGGTTTATAGAAATCAAAATATTTTAATATTAATATGATAATTTAAAATATTCAAAGTTGAAATTTCTGTCAGATTTATTTTCACAAATCTTCTTTTATCCAGAATAACATCAACTGAGTTGATCGCTGACAATCTGACAAGTCATGCTGATTTGATTCCTGACAACAAATCCGCTTGTTTGGACCTGGCTGCCTCCATTTATTGGGATCTTTTGATGAATCTAACCAATAACAACGAGCCAACTGGTGATTGTTCTTCTGCTCGTCCACATTCTTCTAATCCCCAGTGGATTGCTGCTCGTGGGAAATATTTCGACAGTATTCTCGAGTGTTATATTAAATCCGGTAGAATTGAGGAGGCTATCGATATGCTGACCAATGAGAACTCCACTCCAATATCAGCGAGATCGCGAGAACAGATGTATAAAAAAGAAGACTTGTTTTTATTGATCCAGTTCTACCCCAATATTCAGTTGATAAGAAGCCTGATTTCCAAGAATCTCATGACATTTTCAGCTGCAATAAAGTCTCTTTTAGAAAAGGGATCGTACGGGTTAGCAGCAGAACTTATAGTAACAAATCTCTCTGTGATCGGTTAGACAGATTTATGAAAATATAATACTTTGTAAATGTAAATTTTCGTTCAGGGGTCTCAGAGATGACAAATCAACTAATTGAGTCTATACCGACAGGTATTAGCACAGACGCATGGGAGGAAATGTTGAACTATGTTAATGAATCCGATGAAAAAATAATCATAGAAATGGCTGCTTCGTACCTTGTTCAGATCTCCCTCGACAGATCTTATATGAAACTGCGAGAATTCGGAATATGAGACAACTTTTTTTATTTATGAGATCATTCTGAAATATTTTTATAATTTTATACAGTATTATTATTGCAGAATTAAACTCCTAACTGCCACCCGGATAAAAATATTTAGATTCAGAAAACTACCCGACGTCATTCGAATGAATCAACAAAAATAATATTTTATCAAAAAATATTCAGTTCATTTATTAGGGTGAACCAAAAGTCTTTTCGTATTTTTCATTAAAAATTTAAACATAATTTTACAACAAATAAAAAACATTTAAGTTTCAAAGTAAAGGCCATTTGAATCTATAACTTGAACCCATCTATGGGCAAGTTGTGCGATCCCGCTGCGGTACCAATCCTTGTTCTTAGAAGCGAATAACTGGTGACACCCGTTTTCGACCTCAGCCAGATTATTGAAGCTGCGACCACGAAGAAAGTGTGCCATAGAGCGAAAAAGGTGATAGTCGGATGGCGCAAGATCCGGACTAGACGCTGGGTGTGGAAGAAGTTCAAAGTCGTCGAGATTTTTGATTTTTTCCTTTGTTTGTTTGGCGGTGTGCGGTTTTGCATTGTCCTGTTATAGAAGAACTCGCTTTCGTATTTCTCGCCAAGTGCCGCATACATTCGATCAAGTTGGGCGCAGTAAAGGCCAGCGTCAATGGTACGACCATTTGGAACCAGCTCGAAGTGAATCACGCTTTCGAAATTCCACCAAACACACAAAAGTGTCTTCCTTGAGAAACGATCTCGTTTCGCTACCGGTTTCGCCATTTGTCCGGGGTCCAACCATTGATTTTGTTGGTCTGGATTACTGAAGTAAACACACTTTTCATCGCAAGTTACAATTCGACGGATGAAACGGTCATCGCGCGGATTTTCAAGCAATTTTTGACAAGTTTCGAAACGCTTTTCGACTTGAATTTGTGTCAATTCATGATGCACTTCTCGACATCGTCTATTGACCTTGCCAAGAGCGTGAAGGTGTCGTACAATGGATGTTTGAGGAATATCGAGTTCGGCCGACAATCTGTGAGTATTTTTTGACAGATTTGTCTCGACGGCTTCACGAATTGCTCCGGATACTACGGTGATAGGTCGGCCTGAACGTGCATTGTCTCCGAAGTCAATGACCTTACTCCGAGGGTTTTAAACACCTCAAGAATTTGATCTTGAAATCAACAAATAATATTTTAAATTTAAAAATTATTTCTCAATCATTTAAAGTTGAGAATATATTTTGTAATAAATCACATACTCCTTTAGGATTGTGATCGGACATTGTTTATCAATACTCATGTAATGGGTGAAATGCCACATACATCGGAAAGACTGCCCGTCATCTCTGCAAAAGAGTCCAAGAACACAATCAAAAAGGGGGAAAGACTAATATTGCTGAGCATAAAAAACGTGTAAATGTAATATGAGCATAAATGATTTTAAGATTTTGTGCAAACATTTTAAAAATTATTGGGAGAGAGTGTCATATGAAGCATTGTTGATAAGATCATATGATCCAAAAATCAATGTTCAAACAGCACTCTCAACTAATTTGTTAAGAGTTTTCGATTAGACTTACGTAAGTGATTGCATAATCATTCATTTTCAATTCAACTTGCAAGCATTTGATTTTTCTTGAAATCCCTGTACACTTCATGATCAAGAAACGAAGTGTCTCCTATTGAAACATAATGA
The DNA here is from genome assembly GCA_001938485.1 of Girardia tigrina. NCBI lineage: Eukaryota > Metazoa > Platyhelminthes > Tricladida > Dugesiidae > Girardia > Girardia tigrina. The sequence goes on along the minus strand of MQRK01232112.1, from coordinate 19,596 downwards.
ACTTTTGCTCCCTATTTATCAGGTAAACAACATTCCTTGTGGCAATCATATTTTTCTCCCTTTATAATAATTACCACAAATATTAGAAAGAATAAAAATGTTCTCATTTCTCTTTCTTTTGCCACATTAAATAAAAATGTTAACGTCTAGAAATTTTGGTCTTTTATATCAAATCGCCATTAAAATAACTTCAAAGTCGTCGGGTACTTTTTCTTTATTCGGCTCTTCTTTCCACTTATTCTCTCTGCAAAAGTAATGGCGAATCTTTACATATTTTTAAAAAAATAATTAAAATTAATTAACTGTTAAAGAGATATATTTTTGGCGACACATAATAAATACATTTATTATTCTTATAATGAAAATTAATTATATTTTTTTAAGTAATGACTCTGAAAATAAATTACTAAATATTTTCAATTAATTATTTATTTATTTAACGGAAAAAAACAAAGACAAAAATTAATTTAAAATACATTAATTAACCTTAATATAGAAAGATATAACTTTTTGTGTCGCTCTTTCAATGTTATTTTATAATTAATTAATTGAATTAAATGAAAATAATTCTAATAAATTGTATAAAAAACATAGAAAACATTGTGTAATAATATTTGACGTAATCAATTTATTTATGTAATTTTATTTCTTATATTGAAAGCAATTTAAGGAAAAACAACGCTGAATGTCATCTTCGTTACACAAAGTATAGTTACCATTACCTCGATACACAAAGTTTCCCTTGTCCATCAAGAATAAAAATCATTCGTTACACATTATTTAAATAAAATTTAATGTTGCACCAAGGATAATACAAACATCATATATAAAAAATGCTCATATTGAAGATATGTATGGACTAGAATTAATTTAAATTTTAGTATACCGTCCAGATTTAACAATCTTAGATCTCCATCTTTTTAGATTGATGGCGTCCTTTTTACTAGATTATAATACCATGATTGATTTTTAGTAACGCGTGTGCAGTTACTTGTCTGCGGCACTGTATCGTGGGTGAGGAGGGGATCCATGGATGGTTGGGGAACGATTAATTTCCCCATCCGGTTTTCAAACTGTAAGGATGGTTTGTAAATTATGATAGTTGTTGATTTAATTCATGTAACTTTTGTATGATCTCGAATGTATTTATGACTGTGTATGTCATAATTGTATTTTTATATAATGTATATTTTATAATAATTGTGTGTTCGTTAAATCTTCAAAATTAAATTGTGGAGGAAGCGCGAAATTTGAAATTTGTAAATTGTGGATTAAAAAAATAATTTTATAAATGAAAACTATTTAATTTTGGATTTGTTAATAAAATCTAAAAAGAAAGTGAATTTCAATTTTTGAAAATTAACACAAATAATGACAATTATTGAAAAAATGGATTACTTTTAAAAAATACCAACATCACATCCTGTTTTTGAAAACTCTTTATATCTCATTTTCTTTACAATGCATTAAATAAATTTTAAATCGTTTCGCTCGATCATAGTGTTATGCAGGTATATGTAATTGAGTTTTTATAAAGGATAAGAACGGAAGTCTAGTTCGATGGAAAATAATATTTATTTAACAATGAAAACAATATGTAAACTGGAAATATAAACAAAACATTAATTGTCTGTAAATCTAAAAATATATATACTTGTAATGAGTGTAACGCCACATATTTTGGAGAGACATCTCGTCATCTCTACAAACGGATCAAAGAGCATAGTCGATTGGATAGTGGGAGCAATATCGCTGAACATAATTTATAATGTAAAAAGAAAATCGAAGAAAATGATTTTCAAATTCTGCGTAATCGATTTAAAAATTACTACGAGAGAGTAAAGTGTGAGGCTTTATTAATAAGTTACATGGATCCAAAAATTAATATTTAAGCTTCACACTCAACCTCTCTGTTAAACATTTTCAAATAAAGCCTTTTTTGCATTATTGATTACACAATCATCATTTTCATATAACGGATATCGCTAAATAGTATCACTAAATTTTTTTTAAGTTGATGATACTATTTGGGTCGTGATACTATTTGGTGCTTTCAATTCCTATTACCAAAAATATCAAAATATAAATAAAAAAAGAAAACAAATATCAATAATACTTTATTCATTAACGACCTCCAAACATTCTACCTCATCATTATCATCTAAACAGTCTACATCCTGATCATCTACATCTCCTCGTAAAGAGACTGGTAAGGAAATTGTTCAATCTGGTTTGAAACAGCCCAAGCCTTTCAAAACTTTCTACAATAGACATCATGCTTTGCTATATGCCAATCGTCAGGGTTCGAACTAAATCCTGATGATATTATTAAGTTTTGTATGGTTTTGGTTTTCAATTCATTCAAAGATTCTTCGACCCATGAATTAACCAATTCCTTCGATGGTGGTTTTGGATTACCATTTTTGGTATAAACAGCAGAATCAGAGTTCTTCTATTCATTAATTCGAAAATATATCAAATCTTTTAAAGAACGAAAAATTCTTATATCTCCTGCTTGTAGATAAAGTGTCGATCCCCCTGGAATCACGATCATTTTAACATTTCTCTTAATACAGTGTTCTTTTACTTGTAGGCCTAAATGAACTCAACACGAATCCCAAATAATACAATTACCGTTGCTTAAATTAATCAAAGGAAACATATGGTCGATCCACTTTATAATTAATTTTTGGTTAACCCAGGATTTTGATTGAGTAGTATGCAATATACGATTTTTTTTACAAATAAGACTTCCAACCTTTCCTTTATGGATTACCAAAGGCATTGCCTTCCTACCATCTGCCAAAGTAGAAATCAGTGCTCATTGAACTAAAACCAGTTGATTTCATTACTACATGGCATGCTCAGAGTAAATCCACAGTATTTGTTCTGGATCCCCAAAAATACAGCAGTTTCATCCATCATTAAAGTCTTTTTAATATTTAAATAAGGAAGACGATTTTTTAAATATTTTATATAATTATATTTCATTAAAATTCATACTCATATTTCATTAAAATTCTGATTTCACTGATTTCCATTGCGCTGTTTGATTGTTTGTTGACAAGAAACTATTCAATATATTTGAAATTAAATAATTGATTTTTAAAGAGGAATAATATATCTGTCAAGAAATACCTTATTTATTTTCATACGATAGTTCAAAGTTAAGTTATACGCGATTGAAATGTAAGGTGTGAAGTTTGACCCGTTTCATATCGAACAACCTAATATAAGAACGTAAAATTATGTCAGAGTCTGATAATGTTGTTAAATTGGTAGTTCGCATAAGTGTAAATCCATTTCTCTTCATAAACACTGTTATCCAATTTCCAGTAGTCTTTAATTTAATTTTAAACTCTTTACTCAATGCTACTACCCTATCAGAAATATACTTCCGACTAACTTTCATTTTTCGTATTCTAAGTATTACGGAAGTAAGCTGATAAGACCTAAGGATTTTATCAACTCAGTTACGTAACAACGTATTTAACCCAATAAATAAAATAAAATAGAAAAAATAGCCAAATAATAAAACTATAATGCTATATAACAATTGACAGAAAGACTGGTAAGTATGAGACAAGAACTATTCATCACTAATATATGCGAGAGACGAAACCTAATAAAACGGATATCACGATGATAATTACCGTAAAAATAGATGATCGTTATTTCTGAATACAGACTTCAGTTGGTTTAAACGGTCGTGCCGCAGAACCGTTGAAGAGACTGAGTTGTATCGCAAATTCTGTCCCCACCGGGAATCCGCACTATTCGATCTAACGTACTCGATTGATTGGACGTTGTCCAGAGTAAAAAGTTCGTGTAATGATATTGAATGTTCCCGTACTCGTGAAATAATCCGTTGAATCAACCTATTCAACAGACGTTGGATTCGAGACGGAAGATTGCTTTAGTTGGCTGGGGATGTCACTTTTCTTTAGACGAAAATTGTAGCCAAAGGCGAATTTTAATTTAAAGTTTATTGAATTTGTGATCAATCTTTAATTGATCATTTTTTAAATTTAATATTGCCATAGGCAATAATGTTCGTAATGCATATTATTAAAATTATGCATATTATAAAAATTTTCTTTTTGAAATAAATTTTATCTCTTGTTCTTTTGAAAAGTTCGATTCCACGATCTCGCTGTGTCCAATGACCAAATCCAAATTGCACTATTGATACTCACGACTTCACTCACGAATAATTTCAACATAAAAATCGCCAAAATCAGTTCTTTTCTTTTCTGGAATAACCGGGGACTCCGTAACCACGAATAATAATTGACATATTTATGAGGGATATTGGAATGATGTTTGAATGATGTTAAGTGATTGTTGAATGAGTTTTATAGTATGTTTGAGACTGGTTGGTGTTTGAAGCATGACATCTCTCCCTAGACAATTGAAGTCAATTATTGTCGAATTTAAAAATTTATATTACTAATTGTATAATAAATTAATTGTTATTTAACAATTAATTAAAAATACAATTGTTTTAATCATTGCAGATTGTATAGTTAATAAATAGATAAATAAAAATGTTTTTTTAAAAGTCAATTTTCTTATACCGAACGTAAACGGTATGTAGAGCAAATGACAAATTTCGGTAGAAATATCACAAATTTTCAATAGTCTATTTTCGTATATCGAGAGGCGAAAGTATTTAATGTGAGTGACAAATTTCGATAGAAATATCACAAATTTTCAAAAGTCTATCTTCTTATATCGTTAGCAAAAAATAGTTAATGTGAATAACAAATTTCGATGGATTTATTACGATTATGAATTAGAAGCATAAAAATAAGCAAGAATTACCGTATTTAACAAAACTTTATTCAACTTCATTTACAACGTTATCAATCAAGATATCCAGCATCACTCGGTAATTAGTTATAGTTTTTTTTCGGATCTTCGGTTTCTATTTTCCTAACGTTTTAAACAACATCATAAATTCTCATTAATTTTGATCTTTGAAAATAAATGTTTTTTCCTTCGAGATATATTCTGAGAGTAAAAATCAAATTCATTCAATAAATTATCCGAAACAAAATTCGGATAGAAAATTAAATTTCTGTAATTAAATTTCATTGAGTTTGGATAAAAGAAAACGATAAAATTTTGAAAGTAAAAATATCAAATTATTTCCAAATAATTCATAATTGAATAGAATACAGATAATCGGTAATAAAATAATAAAGATCGAATATCTGATCGGACTTTTGAAAATTATATTGGTATATCAACATACCAAAAAAATATACCAATGGGTAATACAACAGTCCCCCCACTTAAAGTGGAACGTTTATTAACTCATCGTAATTTTACATTTCTCAAATTAAACACTTTATTATTGTCGTTAATCTCGACGGTGACATTATTTCTTTTTACGCTAACTACTGGAAAATGTCCTCCATATCTGTCATCAAAATTACGAGCAGTATTGTTTTTAATGAAACAAGTTTTATGTCCTTTTAAGTCATTTTCCTTTAAATTGAATAAATTGGTTTTTTTAAATATTTGAAAAATATATTTTTTCCCAGTTAATTTTTCATATGGTGAGATTGATGTCACGGTGTTGGGTTTTAAACGTAGTGCAAGACAAGTTTCTTCCAGAAAATTTAACCAATTTGTATTATTACATTTGGTTCTTAAGGTCTCCTTCAAAAATCGGTTAAAAATTTCAACTTTTCCGTTTCCTTGAGGGTGGTAGGGTGTCGTTCGAATTTTTTTGATATTATATTTGTTACATAATGATTTGAACTGAAACGACTCAAATTGTCTGCCTTGATCAGTAGTGATTCGTTTTGGTGGGCCGTAACGGTAGAACCAAGTTGATTCAGTTGAATCACAAACATCGTTAGCAGTGATTGACTTGAGAGGTACTACTTCGAACCAACTGGTGGCACGATCGATTAAACAGAGTAGAAAACGATATCCTTTATTTGGTGGTAATGATCCGATGATATCTATGTGTAGGTGTTCTAATTTGTCCAGTTCATCAAACTTCACCGCAGTTAATTTAATGCCCCTTGATACTTTGTTTTTATTACAACTTGCGCAATTGGATACGTAATTCTTAATATCTTTTCGCATTTTATACCAGACTAGTTGCAAATGCATTAATTGGAACGTACTCTTATATCCGTAATGACCAATTTCATGAAAAGCTTTAATGCATAAGGTTCGCCACTCTTGTGGAATTATTGGTCTTAATAAATCTGAATGAGTCTTATCGAACCATATGTCGTTTATCTTTACTAATTTTAGTGAAGTTTGTTGACATTCTTTAACAGCTTCGTTTTGGTTGTTTCTGAGAGAATCGATATCTAAGAAGTTGAAGCATTCTAGATAATTGATAGAAGGGCGGGACAAACAGTCCGCTACGATATTTGTGTTCCCAGGAATGTATTGAATTTTACAATCAAATTGAGAAATAAAACACGTCTGATGAAGCTGTCTAGGGCTAGGATCTTTTAACGTTAAAGCATGAACCAACGGTTTATGGTCAGTGTAAATTGTGAACTTTCTGTGTTCTAGAAAATGTATGAAGTGTTTAACGGCCCTATAAATTCCGAGTAATTCTCTATCAAAAGTAGAATAACGTATTTCTGTTGTGTTTAATTTTTGTGAAAAAAAGGAGATTGGATATTGTACGTTTTCAATGATTTGGCACAAAGTAGCTCCTATAGCAATATTGGACGCATCAGTAGTCAGAATCAATTCTGAATCATCCCGAATAATGGATAAACTAGTTATATCGAGTAATCTTCTTTTTATACTATCATAAGTTTTCTCCAAGTTACTGTTCAAGCAAATTTTTTGAAGTTTTGATTTATTTTTTGTTAATTCCGTTAGGGGAGACAATAATTCGGAACAGTGTGGGATAAACTGATGATAAAAATTTATCATCCCACAGAATCTACGAACATCGCGAACCGTTAGTGGAGGTGGTAAAATACTAATAGCATTTATTTTCTCTCTTATAGGAGCTATCGAATCGTATGAAATAACGWGGCCYAAAAAAACTATACTGGCCTTGCTAAATTCACATTTCATTTGGTTTGTTCTTAAACCGTTACTGGATAGTATTTTAAAGACGGTTTCTAAATCCTTTTTGTGTTCTATTTCGTTCTTACTTCCAACCAAAATATCGTCTAGGTAAACTACAGTACAAGATACATTTGCGAAAAGGTTATCCATGTGGCGTTGGAAAGAGGCAGCAGCATTCTTTAAACCGAAAGGCATTTTGAGTTATTCGAAAAGCCCGAAAGGGGTTACAATTGCGGTCTTACAGACATCTTCTGGAGCTACCGTTAATTGAGGATAAGCTTTTTCCAAGTCAATTTTACTGAATATCTTCGAAAGACTTAAACGAGTGGTTACATCGCGAATTAAAGGTAATGGTTATTCATCTTTTATGGTAATCGCATTAAGTTGCCTATAATCACCACAACATCTCCAGGTTCCGTCTTTTTTTAATTTCATTAACAAAGCTGATGACCAATTTGACGATGATGGTCTAACAGTATTGTTTGCCAGTAATTCACCAAATATTTCCTTGGCTGCGGCGAGTTTTTCAGGGGCTAATTGTCTTACTTTCGCATGTGTCGGTAAACCCTCGGTATAAATATGATGTTGTGGAGTGTTAACTACACAAGGTGGAGTATCCAAAACCTTATCTATATTGATCTTATCCATAATTTCTTCGAACGGATCTGATGATTTTGATTCAATAGAGTGCACTGAATTCTTCGTATAGTCTGAATCTTCGTTTTGGGAAACAATAGATCCAAAGTCTGCTAAAGTTCTAAATTTTAATTTGTTTCGAACATTGTTGAAATAAAAAGGTTTAAAAGATTGATGGAGAATTTGAGAATTGTAAAAAGTAGTTATTTTGGACTTAGGTGCGAATCTTATTTGGTTGATAAGTGCTTTCGAAATACAACAGATACTGGGGACCTTATCTCCATATAAAAAAGTATTTTTATGAATTAAAGCATGATTTTTACAATCGATCAAAATATCGAAATTTCCTAGAAAGTCTGCTCCAAGTATAGGACGAGGAACATCGGCAATAATGAAATCCCAAGTGAATTCATTATTACCGAGGAATAAAGACAAATTTTTTTTTCCAAAAGTTTTGATGGGCGACCCGTTAGCCGCGTATAATTTAACGTCTTCAGAATAAAAACCAGAATTAAACCACGAAAATGGCACAACTGAGACAACTGAACCAGAATCAACTAAAAATGGTTGAGAGAAATTAAGCGCTCGCACCAGAAATATACCGTTGACGTCACCCAGGTTTGGTGCTATCCTTGGTGACCGGCGTTGTTTAAATTAAAATTTTTCTTGAAGTTACAAGGGGAAATACACTTTATCGCTCGATTGCCGAACTGTTGATGATAAAAACACCAACTTGCTTTGTTATTGGTAAATCTAGGCGAGTCTCTAAATGTATTTGTTGGAGTTTTGGGGGGTATAAACCTTTCCTGATTCTTAGATTTGATGTCAGCTATGTCGAGTTTCAGTTGTTGGATTTCACTGGTCAAGATCTGGAAACT
>MQRK01232091.1:4346-15022 GCA_001938485.1 Girardia tigrina | reverse complement strand
TATTATTCGGTAATAATGGCAAAAAATATCTTAATTAAACATTTTAAGAAAATTGAATTTATTTAATTATTTAATATTAATATTATAAATTTTTAAAATTTTTTTCTGAAAAAATCCGCTGTAAAGTCACCTGCGGTAAAGTCGCCCGCGGTAAAGTCGTCCGCGGTAAAGTCGCCGCGGTAATGTCGCCTCACCAAAAAAACTAAAATTTGCTATTACATTTTTTACCTTAGGTAGGATGTCAATAGAACGCACCACGTACAACACAATAGCTGTTTCAATTAATATTTATTAACACAATATCTAATTTAGGAACACATCCAGCAGTAAATAAATTACCGATCATCAAATGTTTATTCAAAACAAAATAAAATAATAACGCATCTCGTCTCGGATCGATTCATGATGATAATGACAACATTGCCTGGATAAAAATTACCCCAACATTTTCTCTAAAGGAAACATGAGTACTGTAGAGAACCACCGAATTCATTGGAGTCTGATAACCACAAACAAGATCATAATCGTAATACTGTCGCTCGTCTAAATTTACCCGAATGAACAAAGCGTCATTGACACCACCATTGAAAATCTAGCGTTCCAGTAACCAATCTCCAATTCAGGTACTGGTGCAAAGTTGCTTATCAACATCAAGGCCCGACATCGAGAGAATTTAATCATTTTAAAGACGCTTTTATTAAGACGACTCAATTCGTCATCGATGCCCGATATATATGAGTGCTTTCCGTGGGACATGAGCACAACCACCATACCGGCACAGTTGAGTGTCGACATGTGATTGATGAATTTGTTAATTATATCTATCATTTGATTGACCGCCGGATCTGAATGCATTTTGTCTTTGAATAATTTGTATTTCAATTGTAAATAATATTATTAATAAAAAAAAATTTTATAAAAACAACCACGTTTTTCAAGCATTACCAATGCACTAAAAAGAGGAAAATAATTTTTTTCTAGACATGTGAGAAATTTTATACCTAACCAAAAACGTGGGGCGGATTTCTGAATTACTGCTATTGGTAACTGCTATTTCCTCTTTACTGCTTTTTAGTAACAATCGATCATTTCTATGCCCCATGTAGAGCCGTAAATGTTTTAAAATATTGCATTGTCATCGGAAGCAAGCCTGTATAAAAAAATTCAGCTCAATTGGATGACTGAAAGTGGTCGAAAAATCAATCGCAAGATTTGTTCCAGACAGACAAACAGACAAGAAAGCAAGCTAATAAAAACGTGGTAAAAAACGAATTTTTCTTTCACATCAGACACGTTTTTCTCGGAGCAGACTCGATTCATCTCTTTATCAAAAGATTTGTTGTCATTATATTATGATATTACATTTTTTATTAAACTCATTGAACGCAACACATACAACACAATGGATTTTTCAGTGAATATTTATTAAAACAATAAATAATTTCGGAACATATTAAACACCAAATAAATAATCGATAATCGAAGGTCCATTCAAAAGTGTCGTCAGAGATAAAAGTCCGTAAAATAATTCTCCTTAATATCTGGAAATTGATTGTATTTCGGAAACATCGTTCGCATCTCGTCTCGGATCCTCATCGCCATTTTTCTGATCGATTCCCGATCATAATACTTCTGGAACACAGACAACATCGCCTGGATAAAAATCGTCCCAACGTTCTCCCTAACGGAAACATAGTTCTCCTGAGTGCTGTAGAGCACCACCGAGTTCATTGGAGTCTGGTAACCACAAGTACGATTATAATTGTAATACTGGGGCTCGTCTAATTTTTTCTGAATAAGTACATGGCCATCTGCATCACTATCGAGACTCGTAGAGTTTTTACTACCATCCTCCGATTCAGGCACCGGTGCTAAGTCAATTATTCCTCCCCGACAACAAGAGAATATGATCATTTTAAAGACACTTTCATGAAGACGATTAAGTGAACTAAAAACCGCCCGGATTTCCATCAATTCGTCATCGATACCAGCTATATACGAATGCTTTCCGTGCGACATGAGCACAACAACCGCCGTACCGGCACAGTTGAATGTCGATATGTGATCGATGAATTCGTTAATTGTGTCTATCATTTGATTGACCCTCAGATCGGAATGAATTTTGTCTTTGAATAATTTGTATTTTAATTGAGAAACGAAAAATTCTTCGAGATCAGACACGTCTTTCTCAGAGCCGTCTCGATTATTCTCTTCCTTGAAAAATTTGTTGTTGTTTATGATGAGAATCCATTTCTTCTGATCGATATTTGAGTGGCGAGGGCGACAGAAGTTGTCAACGCAATCGGGAGCGTCTTCGACAATCGGAACAGACCCGTTCAGACACAGCTCGAGTTTTTCTCTGATATAATTTTGATTCGATTTTTCGAGTGCTTCAAGAAACACATTGAAAGCTTTCGATCCTCGTTTGGGAAGAATGTCGAGGAATTTATCAACTTTCTTTAATGGATTTTCTTGAGCGCCAATTGAATCAATTTGTGATGAAATGAGGATTTTGGCATCTTTTAAAATATTTAAAAAATTTTCGTCTTTGATATTCAAATTTGTCAGTAAATAATAATTGTTTGTTTGGAGTAATTTTCGATGTTTCGGTAACATTTTCATAAATTTTACTACTTTTAAAATATTCACTGTTATTTATTTTTTATTTGAAATATTTAAACAACAATTAATTATTATTAAAATGTATAGTGTTTTTTTAAACAACTCATTAAAAATCATGTTATATAAAAATTGATTATTATCGTGTTTTGCCTATTATAAGCAGTATTCCAAATATATGAGGTAGAGTGTTTTTTTCGTGAAAAAATATGTGGCCCAGCGAATACAAGCGGTAGTAAATATAAATACTATATAAATAAAAACTATAAAACTAGTAATCATCGTGCCAATAATATTAAAAAATTTCTTAAAGAGAAAGGCTTTGGTCAAATAATGATAGCGGCTGGATCAACAGGATATCTTCAAAGTTTAAATTTGGTGATAAATAAACAGTTTAAGGACCAACTCAGATTAAAAATCAATGAGTAGCCATTATGAAATCTATGCTTTTCAATATTCTAAATCAAGACATGTTTCAAGAAATGTAAATATTAAAAGGAATGAGTTTATAAAACGAGTGAAAGAACGTTTTTTCATTCTTAGATAACTGACATAGAAAATGATATATTGTTTTGATTTCGAATCATAAAATTTATTGTTTGAACATTTTGGGTTCCTTCGCCCATGTCAATACATGACAACGTTATCACCTTGTCATTTATTAGTTCCTAATGAACATTTTAATTGGAATCCTTTGATATTAATTCCACTGCAAGAATAAAAGTTGTTGTAATCAAATAAAATCTAATACAGTCTAAAGAAATGTCTGGTCATCTGAATATATATATATATATATATATATATATATATATATATATATATAATTATATATATTAAAACAATCGATAAAAACAATCATTAATATTACTGTTTACAATTATAGTATATTGTCTGCGGGGCGTTTTCTTGTAAAATCGGTTCGTAAAGGAATTTTCTGCAAACCAATTTATCAATATTCCCCCTGAAAGTGCTCCTCTTCATGTGATCTATTTTCTCAAAATCTCGTTGTGCAACCAAATGATTCTCTGACGTTTCCATCGATATTATTACAACAGAAGATCATTCCTTGAAACCTTTTAACAACAAACACAAATCGAAATCGAAATTTATCTGTGCCGTTCTCTCTCTCGTATTTTTTTTGTTATATATTGTTGGGTATTACAATTAAATCTCGTTTTTATCTTTGTTTATATCAATCTACTAATCGGACTCCAAATTGACCAAAAGGTTTCTTCCAACAATAATATATGAAGAATGAACATAATTCGTTTTAATAAACTTTATTTGCAAATGACAATTTGAGCACAAAACTGAAATTGAAACTTTATCACTAAATCAAATGTTTGAAGCACACTCAATCAACACAATTCAATATCAATTTAGAACCAGTGATACCTGAAAGTTTAACTTCAATCTTTCTACTTTACAGGATACTACATTGGTTAACAAAAATTAAATAAAAAAGATTACCGTAATACATGATGAAGTTTTAAAAATCTTTAGTAGGGTCTGCAAGTATAATTTTTTGTCCGAAATTTTGTGTGAAAAATACTGAAATAATATTTATTATATACTAGTTTTTTATAACCTTGAAAATTAGTTTGCTAAAACAAATCTAAAAATATTTACAAATACTATACAAATTTTATTAACATAACGTAAATCGAAAATTATTGATTTTTTAAGAGAGAATTATTTTTTAATTAATTATTTACAAAACTTTTTGATTAAAAATTTAAATTTATATTTTGAAACCCCAACAAATCTCCCCTTAATGGAAAATATCGTCCTCTATATTTAAACTAGAGTGAAAGGCATCTATGGGATCTAGTGAGATACTAATAAAGAAGAATGATAATTTGTCTATGACCAGAATAAGGGTGATAATAATAATAATAGTAATAAGCATAATAATAGTCACATAAAGAGATAATACAATTTGCAAAGATATATTACTCAAAGGGGATTGTTTTTCCAAGACAATTATTCAACACTCCAGAAGTTCTAAGCTATGAATATGTATAAGTATGGTAATAGTGATAGTAATAATGGATACTAAAATCGATAAATGTGAAAAATATATAAAAAAAGACGCAGAGACACAGAAAAAGATCAAAAAGGCAAACTGCCGATTATTAGTAAATCAAACATATGGATATATACATATATACACATATACACACATATATATATATATATATTAATTTTTAAATAAAATAATATTTAAATACACAAAAAAATATTATTTTTCTATTTTAAAAATCATTTGAAAGAAAAATTTATGATTATTGTTATTTCGTTTTTCACTAATTGTTTATTATTTGAGGAGAAATTTCGTTTGTCACTAATTATTTATCATTTGAGGAGAAAAAAATATAATTATTTTATTTTTGGAAAAATAATCCCGAATCCCCCCGATGCAGCGACATAAAAGTCGCCTATTTCTTCTAATAAATAGGAAAAAACAAACCCCGAATCCCCCCGATGCGGCAAAACCGCTTTCAAATTTAATTAATTATTTATTTTTCTTCTGTGTTTGGAAAATCCCCAACAATTATTGGCGGCAAAGCCGTTGTCTGATATTATTAATCTTCTCATCTCCACTGCCGGCGGCTTTGAATTGGAGAATTTATAAATGGAAATTCTCCCCAAGTGTGATATATTTATAAAGAATTTTTCGTCATTCTTCTCACAAATAATTGAATAGTGCTCCTTAATAATGTCTTCAAAAATGTTCGTTTCAACAATCTTTCCAACCGATACTTCGAGGTTATTTATTTTATTTTTAATATATATATATGCTTTTGCGTTGCCTTCATTTTTTTAAAAACCAACAACATAATTATTTGTTTAATGTTAAACTGTAAGTTTTTTTATTTCATATGTATTTTTATTTTACATATATTTTTTTTCATTTTTTTTGATAATATTAATAATAATAATAATAATAATAATAATAATAATAATAATATAATAATAATAATTACTGATAATATTATCAATTATAAATACAAAAAGTGTTTTTTTTTGTAAAAATAATGATTGATTACGTATCGATAAAGTAAAAATTCTACTAAATTTGTAAACGGAGAAACTCCATAAAAACTGGAAAATAATTAAATAATTGTGTTGTTTGATTTTCAAATACAAATAGTAAATTAAAGAATTTTAAGTTGATCGAGATATTATATTAAATTCAATTCTCAAATAACTTTAATATTTTTAAATAATTTTTTTCAGTATTAATAGAAATTCTAAATTGGTACATATGTATCGAACACTATGTATTAAAACATATGTATTTATGAAATTAATGAAATAAAATATTATAATTTATAATAAATTAATTAAAAAAGAAAAACTTTACTTGGTTTTGACCCTTGGATCCTGTCGATTTGAATATTTTCTTGTGAGAATTTGATGGCCTGATTTGTTGACGTGGGTTCCATCGGAATTTTGGCCATTTCCGGGTTGTTTCTATCTGAGAACTGGTGACTTAGTGATGGATGATTGAAGGTTGACTGTGAGAATTGTCTGCTGACTGGTTTTGTGACTTTTTGTGACGAAAGAATGGTATAAATTCGTCTGAATTGGTACACTCTACCAGAACGTATATCATCAAATATATTTTTTTAAAAAGAATTTGACTTGGTAAATTTTACCTTTTACTTTTTTTCTGTTGATGGAGGTTTGGAGATGTCCTCATGGTTGCCGATCCGTCGATAGGTAACGGCAGCTGCTGATAGTGCCTACCGAGACTGTTGATGATCAGGCAGTAAATATTTCTCGTGAGGATTTGAAAGTTACCGATATGTTAAGGAGTGACGGCAGGTGCTGATAGTGCCTGCCGAGTCTTTTGACGATCTGGTTGTGAAAAGACGTCATTATTAAACTGAGGATTTGTCTTAACTTATCACCATCAACTATTTTTTATTTATTTTTTTTATTTACATCAATGAATTCACTTCTCATTCTCATTTAGTTAATGAATCGACCGATTTATGAAAAAGAAGATAGAGGGTTGCTTCGTGAGCTTCAGCAAAGGAGGGAAGAAATTGACAAAGAAATTGACGTTATAAGATATCGCGACATACAGACATTTTGTTATTATTTCAAAATCCTGTTAAGAAAATGGTGAGTTATTTTCAGCTCTGCAAATAAATAATTTTTTTAGAATTCAAATTTATATCAATACTACAAGTACAGTTTCTCTTCAAAAGAATATTTTATATATCCAACATGTGAGGCAGTGTACAGAACTAGTTTTGAAGAATTTTACAATGACCGTAAACAACATCTGGTTTCTTTCACTAAATCAAAAAAGAATATATTTTAAGAAAATATGTCGAAGATAATTCAAGAAAAAATACAAACAAAAATTCTGCAATGTTCATTATACTCATGCTGTGTGATAATGTTCACAATCCGCAAAATTGTCAAGATACAATGCAGCGTTAGATGTGAGCGTTCAATAGATGTGAGTATTACATTTCTCCAGTGTGTCAAAATGCTAGTGGCGACTATAATCAATTTTATGAATGGCACAAGGACCACTTGAGCGCCTTTTCAGTGAAGACCAAGAAGACTATATTCACATCATTAGCGTATCCAGTTTAGGGAACCCCAACAACAT
This sequence comes from Girardia tigrina, assembly GCA_001938485.1. Classification (NCBI taxonomy): domain Eukaryota; kingdom Metazoa; phylum Platyhelminthes; order Tricladida; family Dugesiidae; genus Girardia; species Girardia tigrina. The sequence goes on along the minus strand of MQRK01232091.1, from coordinate 7,770 downwards.
TTCATATTTATAATATGGGTTTACTGTAATAAATTCGAAAGGTGAAGAGAAACCACAGTGTGTCTTATGTTTTAAGGTACTGGCATCCTCTTCTCTTAAACCGAGTAAATTAAAGAGACACTTAGAAACGAAGCATCCCAGCTCAATGACCAAAGATGTCGACTTCTTTAAGCGCCAAGCCGAAGGACTGCGGTGGGAGATCCGACCACAAGCTTCTAAAAAGTGTATCGGAGAGATAATCGATTTAATCAATGGCAAATTTCGAGATCAAAGCGTGTACTGTTTCTCGAGCAAAGAGTTTGATGAGGTGAGCTTGCTTTTAAATCAAACCGGTCTCCAAACACAATCATATCACGCTGGAATAGATAAAAACAAGCGCAAGAAGGCACAGGAAATGTGGATCAATGAGAAGGCTTCAAGGTTAATTTTTGCCCTCTATTATTTTTTTACATATTTCGATATTTAATATTTATTATACCTCTGTATTTAATGGTTAATCCTTTTTAATGAATACCATATAAGTATTTATTTATCCATTACCAAATCTAATGACGTATTTATCTACAAGTTAAGTATCTTTCCCTTGCTTATGTATTCTATTTTGTGGTTTCAAAGGACTATTAGGCAAAAAGCGCATTTTTAATGTTTTGTCGCTCTTGCATTACTGAGAGTGTTTAGTGTAGAATAATGAGTGCCTCAATACCTATCGCTACGGTCAATAGTACTGTTTTGAAGGGAAACTTTTACTATTGAATTTTAGTAAAAGTACCCTTTTGAGGTGATAGTACGTGTCACAGCGTACCTTTTGGAGCAATCTAAAAGCTTTGCAGCATGATTTCAGTATACGACAGCTATCGAATTGACGAAAGTTGACTCGTTTTAAGAGGTTACTCTGCATTTGAATTATATGCGAGAGAACCTCTTCAAGATGATAGTATGCATTAGCATACCTCGGCATCCGTGTTGAGTTGTAGTGAACCAGGAAGTTGTAATCCAGTTCACGACATCTGGTAGTAAAGCACTCAAACAAAAATTCTAAACGCTGAATGGGATTTTAAAGATGGGGCACAAATTGTTTTGTTTTTTAATTATTCATTTGTGATTTTGTATTAATTAATTTGTGAATATTTAACAATTAATTTGTGATTTTTTATGATTATAACTGCATTAATTTATGAATATTTATTGGTTTTTAATAAATAACTTGTGATTATTTTTTATCAGTTTTTGATCAATAATGAATTAATTTTTAATAATTTTATTAAATAATTTGTGATTTTTTAGTAAGTTTTGTGTTTTTAAAGAGTTAGTTTAGGAGTATTAATTAAGTAATTTTAATTATTCTTATTAATTAATTTGTGGTTTTTTATCAATTATTTATGATTATAAATAAATTAATTTACAAATAATAATTAATTAATTTTAATATGTTCATTAAATAATTTGTGATAAGTTATTGATTATTTTTTCTGATGTTGATGGTTATTATATTTCTAGCGATAGAGATAGGCAAAAAGAAAACAGTAGTAGGCATGATCAAACTCGACAGTACAATCTTAGCTACATGCGATTGTAGCATTTTCGGTTAAACCGTTTCATTTTCCATGACATTTTGAATCATTTATCTTATTAAACCGTCTAGGTTTTCCACATGAGCCTAGTAATAATACTGGTACCTTTATAACGACCTAGTTTCTGAATTTTCTTACAGATTAAACAAAATCTCTACGTGACATTTCAATAATTGCATTTATATTGCTAAACGAAATCCTAACAGACGGATCTCATTTAGAAATATAAATGTAATGAGTGTAGTGCAAAGGGGGGTCGCGTCCCCGAGAGGACCGCGACGAACTAACGCATATTTATTTATTCTAAGAGCTGCCTTTTTTTCATTACTAACGCGGTGAGTTTCTCAGTGACACTCAGCGGTCGCCAATGTATCTCTTTCCACCGTTTCTACCTAGGTTGCATACAAATGCGTGCAAACGGCCACACGCTGTTGCACGCCGGTTAATTTGCAGTCGACGTTCAATGGGTTGCCTACCCTTTTGACGAAGCGTTGACTCCGCGTAATTTCCGTGGCTCATAGTTTCATGGATGTTTCCGAGTTTGAGCCTTTCATTTCTAGTTAATCTGATCCAACGTCTACCACGATGATTATAACATTGGAAAATGCATTCATCGCTAATTATAACAGAATACCAAGTTTCTTTATCCAAATTTTGATATAATGAAGCCAACGGCATTCTTCTTTATCTCTGTTTAGCGGTAAGGAAAGGTTACAGCTTTGAATGCCCGTGTTCTATATTTCTGTAAAATCCTTTCGACTGTCGACTTACTTATGGCCATTGAAGAAGAAGAATTAAATATCCTTGTAATATTTAACGTTGAAATATCATTGATTATACGACTTATGCGTTTAATCACTCTTTCTGATCTGGCGCTTAGTTTATGAGGTCTTCCTCCACGTGGCTCATCTTTCACTTCTCCTGTTTTTAAATACTTCGCCCTTATTTATTGCATTCCACGTTTTGAAATATTTCTATTATATCTTGTAAATAGTTCGACCTTTATTTGATTCAATGTACTCCCTGCATTTTTAAGCGCAACAATCATTCCACGCTCAAATTCACTAAATACTCTTGACATTTAATTTATCTAAAATTTAAAAAAAATAAGTCATCAATGAAAATTTCAATATTTAGCATATAAATTCAAATGTGTAGCATAAAAAAACTATATATAAACAAATATTCAAAATTAATATGACGTCAAATTTTTAGTTAGAAAATAAGTAATCAACATATGAGGGGGTGAGCAGACTTATGAATCATACTACAGGGTTTGCAATACCGTTATTTGGAAAGAAAATTAACTTCGGTAATACAGGTAGCGTGTAGTTTCAAAACCGGTATTAATATTAAGAAGCAATACTGCATTTAAATAAAATAACAAATCACTTCAAGAAAATGGATGACTCTTTGACTGGTACTATTTCTCGTATGGTAGCTAAAGATGCCTTACCAATTCAATCTTTTTTGCTCTTCATATGACGTACAAAATTAACTTCAATATCAGGGTATCATTCCAAAATTTCCAAATACTATTTTAAAATGGTAATTGATTACGGGAGACAAATTCATGAAGAAATCATTATTGATTTTCACAAACTTGAAAATCATTAATCTAGCCTCACTTTCAAAGATTGGTCGTCTCCAACAATGTCTTTTTTAAGTAATGAAAATGTCTTAGTTCGATTGTTACCTCCTGTCAACAATCGCGAGAAAACGGTCAACAGACATAAGTGGTTGAGTCTAGAATCAAAATACGAAGACCAAAAGGAGAAGAGACACCGCCTCCAATTTAGATCCATCACCACCGGACAAGGAGAAGAATACGTAAACCTGACCGATTCAGACGA
>MQRK01232088.1:427-12587 GCA_001938485.1 Girardia tigrina | reverse complement strand
GGATGAATAATGTAAAAGGAGTGGAACAAATAAAAGAAAAGATCAAAATGATACACGAGATTAAGAATATAGAGGATCAGATAAACATAGTGAGAGAGAACAGAACGCAGAACAGACCCAGGAGTTACAGGGGTGCTGTGACTCAAAATAATAATAGATTTGAACAAAAGCATGCAAGAGTCCTGGGCACGGAAAAGAACAGATATACTACTGATCAAAACTGGGAGAGAAACCAATACTCGAGCGAAACAAATAGACAACGGGAGACTAGGAAATGCTTCGGATGTGGAATGGAGGGGCATATTAGAAGAGACTGTACAGAAAGAAGACAAATCAAATGCTCTGGTTGTGGACAGCAGGGACATGTAAGAAGAAAGTGTCCGAATATCGAATGTAAACGGCGAAATATCGAAAGGGAGAGGCGCCGGTCATGCAATAGGAATACTTAGAAAATTGCAAGAATCAGTACATGGTGATAATGACATATTCGTCATTTTCAAAGACCTGGAAAAGACGTTCGACAGTGTACCCAGAAGAATTCTGTGGGCAGCACTGGAAAAGTTGGGAATCAATGGGAGCATTTTGGAACTTATCAAACTATACCATATTGACTTTGAAGGCTCTTTAGAAGTGGTAAATTTCCGTTTAACGGATTTATCTGAAAAAGGGAATTTCAACTGTCCTTTCGCTGGCTGTTCAAAGTCCACAGGAACGGCCAAATGAATGCTAAATCATGGAGCATCCGAACATGGTTGGTCTTTTTTACTGGGGGTTCAAAGAGACATCGAAAGCGGAAAGCTGACAACTTCGAAGGAGATCTATCGGGATGCTGCTAGTGATTTTTAGTTGGAGTGGACCCTCTAAAGAGCCTACGGCTCAATACCATTGAAAGAAACGAGAGGCCCACCAAGTATTGTAATATACCTTTTAAACATTAAAGCCGACATTGACTCCGAATTAAATAAAAATGAGTGATTTGTCTTTTACTCTCATTATTTACGTAGGTTTAATAGATTGTTAATATTAGCTAAATTTATTTATAATAAATTGTATTTAACAATTTCTTACATTGAAAACATGTTTCTGTTTTCATTGGCCTTTTTAATGCTAATTATTTTAGAAAAAAATAAATGAAATCATGTATTTTTTGACATGTCACAAAACCTTTCAAGAAAATTTCTGCTTGATTTTGTCTATTTAAATTTCCGAAGGTCGAGATATTTTTGAATTTTCAATACCCTTTCTTATATCGAGGTACAACTGTACGGAATTTCCTAGAACAAACGGCGCTCACAAAAACGTTACATTTTAATAAACTGTGCCGTTGATTAGTCAGTATACTCGATTTAATAACGTATATTAATTTATTTAAATTGTAAGAAAACGCAAATTTTAATTATTTTATTTAAAATTTTTTTAATTAAAATTTTATTTTCATCATCAGTTTCTCTTATTGTAACACATTCATCATTATCTATATCCGCGTCTTGATTTGTAAACAAACCTCTTTTTGGAGAGGCGTTTTGGTTAAAAAATTTAACCTCATTCAAAACAGATGAAGTAATTCCATAAACAAAAAATGACTTTATTATCAAATCATATGGTTTATGACACCATTCTAATTTGACACATTCAATCATTTGCTATTTGGAAGTTACATTTAATCTTCCTGATTATATCATATTTTCGAATGTTCTTCCCTTCTCATCTACTTTTTGTACAGTTCACGACATTTCTGTTTAAATTATGCATTCATTGAAACGTCAGCTGTATGCGCATACTTTATAAATTCACCAGGAATACATCCCATAAGAGTTCTAGCAGATTTTATCATTTCTTTTATATCATAGGTCGAATGGGAACGAAAGTTATCCCAAACGAACATCATTGGACAAAACAATAAAATTTTCCAACATTATGAGATGTCTATGTAATATCCTGTAATATCCTGGTCTATGTATATCCTGTTGTCATTCATCCATTTTTGCTAAAAGCCGTTTAAGCATCCGTAATATTCTGAAGTTTTTTTGGTATTCCTACTCTTTAAAAAACAATAGTCAGTTATTTTTTCTCAATCTGCCTTTGCAGATAAACAAACGGTAATACAAGTTTTTCCATGACCATTCGAAAGAATTGAAACCGACTTTATACCTTTTAAGTCAATGGACGTAATTCTTGGCATATCACCCTAAATAAACGTTCTGCCCATATTCCCAATGTCAGAAATATGTAAATTTAATCTGCATCTTAATTCTTAACAATATTGAATAAAGCTTTTGATTTGATATGATGCATCTGCTGGAAGTAATTAGGCTGAAGTAGATTTTTTTGATTGACTAGACCATTGTTAAGAAAGTCATTTATCCATCCACGGCTTACCTTGAATGTCGGATCATTAGATATTGGCATACTCTTGTACATCAAACATCCACTTCCCTTAATCTTCTTTCAAAATTTGTATTGAAGTGATTTCCTCCACCTCTATTTAAACGTTTTCGTTGCAAAATGTTAGAAGTATTGGTGAAAGATTCATATGAGTAAAACTTACCATCATCAAACGGTTATTTCATTCATAATTCTACTCTCGCAAACTGGTCTATTTCTGATATAACTAGCCAATTTAACAGCTTTTATCTTGAAGTCAATTAAATTCCCCTTTTAAGTCATGGGGTTTTAAAAAATTTTATTGATTAAATATTAAAATAAAATAAGGGAAAGATGAATTGGTTTATTAACCAGACTGCCTAAATGAATTCTGGGATCGAATTTTCAAAGTGAAAATCATTTCCTTCAGAATAATTATCGTTGGTGTGTACTCTACTACTGACTGCGGATACAGTGACAGCGAGAAAACCACATTTTATGACTCAAGAAAGGAAAAGCAAAGGCAGAAGCTAGGCAGTCCGAGTGCATTTTAATGGTATGAGGAGACTTCAATTACCGCATACACTTTAAGTACCCAGCGTCGGAAAGTATGCACACAGTGCACACATGTCGGATAATGTGGAAAGGTTAGTATTACTAGCTGAAGAGCAAGGTATGAAGAGATTGAACTCTTTTTTTCGTCATAATGAGTGGAAAAGCACCACCTGGACCCACCCGGTGACAAAGAGGACAGAGCTACTGGATTACTTCGTTGTTTGTTCAGAAAATATTAATAAGTTCAAAGATGTACAATCTAAGCATCTTTATGACTGTGGATCCGATTACGATTGCATAGCCTTATATCTAAAAACAAAAGGATATAAGACAGCTAGTACGAAATGGAAGCCGAAAAAAGAATTGCCTAAAAGTATTTGGAGAGATCTTGTAACTTGTGACTGCGAAAATTTTTCGTCCAAGCTTCAGCAAACTATTGGGGAAGTAGGAGCAGGATGGGAAAACACAAAGAAAGTTATTACAGCACTACTGAAAAGGTACCGGAAGGTCAAAAGGGCACCTCTAAAGGGAAACTGGTTAAATAATCACAAAACTGAACTAAGTCATCTCAAAAACGAAAGGAGTCACCACAAAAAGAAATGGATATTGCACCCTTCCGCAGAAAATCTGCAGTGCTGGAGAGCCGTAGGAAATAAGGTAACCAGTTCCATTTTTAAATGGAAGTGAGAAAGACTGATCAATCTCAGTAATGAGATTGAACAAAGTTTAAATGTTGGAAGCTTCAAGAAGAAAGGTGTGGCTTATCTAGAATTGCGTATGCTGGGGAATCCAGAAAGTAAAATGCCGACGCTTTTTACGCTTGTGCCATCAGTATCTAATCATCAGATGGCAAGTCATTATCAAAAGCTCTTCGAAGCACGCTCACTTATTGAGTGGACAGATATGACTCGATTCCCTGAGGAAAGTTGTATCTGTATAGATCCACCGAACACAGTAGAGGTACGGCTTGCCATATCAAAAATGAGTAATGGGAAGGTATCAGGCTCAAATGGGATGATTGTGGAGGTTTTAAAATGGGGCGGGCAACTCCTCATTGACAAATTGAAGCTCGATTTTGAGATGATTTGGAACGGGGATAATAATCAGTTCCCAACGGCTTGGAGGAGTGCAAAAGTGGTAACACTCTTCAAGGAAAAGGGTGCAAGGTCTGATCCGAATAATTATAAAGGGATTTTCCTTTTGGAAGTCACCGACAAAGTTTTTTCACGAATTATCGTAAATAGAATGACACCGGTGATGGAAGAAAGGTTAAACCCTTGGTAGTTTGGTTTTCGGTCAAAAAGATGTACTATACAAGCTATAAGTATACTCAGACAGATACAGAAAGAAGGTCGATATAAGAACCCGAAGGTATTTGTGATATTCATCAATTTGGAAAAGGTATTTGATAGTGTCACACGTGAAGTTCTGTGGGCCTGCCTGAAAAGATTAGGCTTCACCAACAAGATTATAATAAACTAACAGAAAAATAATAATAAAAGAAAATCGATAAAAAATCCCGATAATTTGAGTTGTAGTTCAAATAATTATAGACAAGATAATTGTGCGGATTATCGACGAGATTGGAAAAGGACGCGGCAGCGGCGGTCGAATAATATGTTTTTCAATTACAAATATTGATTGAGCTCGAGAGAAAATCTTCGAATAAGAATCGATTGTTGAGTTTTGTTGAATTATTGTTATTGTTGTTGTAATTATTGACAACGGCCGATGATGACGAGTGAAGAAGGGAATCGATGGATTGAAATAGAGATTGAGAGGGAGACTTGTGATAGCGATTGTTTTTGTTGAATTATCTTTCTTGTTGATTTCCTTCATTTTTCATGGTGTGTGTATATGATTTTGGTATATATAGATCGATATAAACAGCATGTTTTCATTTTCGATTTTATTCACTTATTTATGGAAAAATAAATAAATAAATAAATCAAAGAGAATTTCTTTTATAAAAAATTAGAAATTTATTTTTTCGACTAAATTGGTCTAGTCAATTTTATTTTGGAAATTATTAAAATAGATTCTTTTAAAAAATTGAAAATTCTTATGTTTACAATTTAATTTGACTGATTGAGGAAATTTAATCATATTAGGTGTATAACTTAGTTTTTTGGATTTTCTAAGAGATGGTGTAACCTTTGTAATAAGCATTATTTTACAGTCGTGCGTACAGATTTTTAAAGTGCTGAAATCGAGGCATTAAAATTAAGTAGGTTATTGACCTTAAATGCGTCATAAACATATTTTTAATCACGTTTTAGCATGACAACTTTCATACCAATAAAACAGCATTCGCGGGAAGCACTACTGTTTTGCTTTAATCAAAAGAAAAAAGCTGCAGACAGTTTTCGGCTTCTTGCAGAAACTTATGGTCAACATGCACCAACTCAACAGACTTGCGAGAACTGGTATAAACGTTTCAAAAGTGGAGATTTCGACGTAAGTGACAAAGAGCGTTCCGGTCAACCAAAAAGATTCGAAGATGAAGATTTGGAATCATTACTGAAGGAAGATTCTACTCAAACAGAGAAAGAGCTTGCAAAACAGTTAAATGTTTCTCAAGCATCCATAAGTAAACGTCTACATGCTATGAAAATGATTCAAAAAGAAGGATAATGGATACCACATGAATTGAATCAAGCCAACATTGAAAGTCGATTACTGATATTCAATTTATTGCTTACAAGACAAAGAACATGGTCGTTTTTGCATAATATTGTGACTGGAGATGAAAAATGGATTTATTATGTTAACTCTAAACGCAAGAAATCGTGGGTTCATCCCGGCGAACCGTCCACGTCAACAGCAAAAAGAAACATTCATGGAAGCAAGGTTGTGTTGTGCATTTGGTGGGATCAGAAAGGTGTACTATACTATGAGCTGCTGAATTTAAATGAAACTGTTAATGCAGAACGTTACAAACAACAGTTAATGAAATTGAACGATGCATTGAAGGAAAAACGTCCTATTCCAGCCAACAAACAGCGCACAGTGATTTTGCTCCATGACAATGCTCGGCCACATATCGCAAAGCAAGTAAAAAACACGTTGGAAGCACTTAAATGGGAAATTCTACCGCATGCTGCCTATTCACCAGATTGTGTGCCATCAGATTATCATCTGTTCCGATCAATGCAAAGCGCTCTTCGGGATCAGCACTTCAGAAACCAGGAACATATAAAAAAATGGCTGGAACAATGGATCGCCTCAAAAGACCAAAACTTTTTTTTTCGATGGAATTCATAATTTGCCTGAAAGATGGTCGAAAGTCATAATTAACGATGGAAAATATTTTGATTAGAATAAAACTTATTATGTCATATAAATAAACTTGTCTGATCTGCAAAAAAAAATCCAAAAAAACTAAGTTATACACCTAATATTAGAAACAAAAAAATGGAAAAAAATCGTACTATTAGAAAATATAACAAATAACAAAAAATGATTTTCAATTTAAAATTGTTGTTTATTTTTAAATAAATTAAGTTAGCAAAATAAATAATTATTGGAAATTTAAACAAATGAAATAGTTATAATAATTAAAAAAGTTTTGTACCGAACAAGAGAGGTTGGTGATTTTTGTCAAAAGGAAGATGAAGGCAAGAAAATAACTCAAAATGGCAAAGCAAGTAACTTCATACTTATGCTTGGCAGAGAATATAAAATTTGTTTATTCAGTTTATTTTGTACGGAAAAAGAAACTAGTTCCATTGCTTTAAACAACATTAATCTAATATTTAAATATTCTAAATCTGGAATTCGTTATTAAATAATTCCACATTTATCGAATTGTGATTAATAAAACATATACGTCCATAATTAGAAGCTCATATGGTGTTGAAAGTATTCGATTAACCTTATAGAGACGAAATCTACATATTTACACAACACATTTAATGAATAAGAACACATTTAAATACAAAATCTATTTATTCTTCATTTCAGATACAACAAGAATTATTCTAAAAGTCTAAATAATTTATACGAACATTTTAGAAATAATCATTTATACTGAAACAATTAAACCTCTGTAAATTATTATACCTAAAGTTATTTCAATATAAATTTGCTACTTTAGGAATAGTTTTAAATAAATATTTTAATCTATCTGTGAATGATATATAAACGATATTTGAAAGTAAAATACATTAAACACAAGATTAAGTTATTGTTGAAATTAAAACGAAATGTATAATAAAAAGCATGATAATCAAACAAAATACTATCGTAATAACATTACCTAAATAGATTATATAAGTTTTTTTTTAAATTAAAGGAAAATAAATTGCATTCAAAAACATTGTAAGTTTAATTTAAAAAAAATATAATTATAGAATATTTCTTAAAATATTCAATTTTTATTGGTTTTTAATTGTGATATATTAAATTAAATTAATTTCAACAATGTTTTTACTATTGATCTTCACAATATAACTATGATCTTCAAAATCTGTCTAAGCATTTTATATCTTTAGATGAATGATGTGAGAGGCCTTATTGATAAGGATTTTTAACTAGTAAATAAATATTTAGTCTTCCTATTCAACTTTTTTGTTAATTTGTCTGCAATCACGAAAGTGTTAAATAAACTCGAATGTTCAGAATAGTTATTTTAATTAATTTATTAATCCTCAAGTGTGACGACGGTTCACATCGCTTTCAAATTTTAATTAACAACTTGGCGTAACAGCTTTTATGCAATGAACAAAATTATAAATGTAATGAATATTTTCTTATGATGCTTAATCAATGTTGTATTTCGTATGTTGTTTTGTACTTGTCTCTCCTATCCCGTTAGAAGATGGATATTTTAAATATTTTTGAAATTAGGATTGATTTATTAAAATGTAATTGGAAATTATATAAAAGATTTTATTTTAATAAATTATTTTACTCGAAAATTTCTGAGAAATATTTTTTTAATTTTTAAATACTACATTAGTATATTAATTATTTTAAAAAGAATGTAATGTGAATGTTCCAATAATTAGTTTTATAAAAACATTTTTCTATCAATCAAGAACAATTGTTAATTAAGAAAGTTTTTTACGGGTTTAAGGACAATTCAAATTGCGGTTTTGATCATTCTGAAGCTTTAGACCAGATTGAACAAAAATTTTCTATACCTTTGATAGTAAAGCACCCTGTATACTAGTTATTACTCCTCGATGAGAAATGGTAAATCAACCCAACGATTATTTAAATTTATTATCGCATGAATCTCTAATAGCAAATGTTGCTGAAAAAATGAGTCTTTTCGTTATCTCTCAGAGAATTTACAGACAACTCAAGAACTTTTTAAGTCAAACATTCAAAAATTATAGGCACATAAATTGGAACTCTTGCTCTAATTCTTTCAGTGAAGTTACCCTTTCAATAATTTGGTAATAATGGAAATACACAATAAATTATTCTGAGGAAATCAAGCTAAAAAATCATATTGATCCAATAATGCTTAACTTTTTATTACGTCAATGGATTGTATATATATAAAAAAATAATATTATAATTTTCATTCAATTGTTCATTTTCCAATTAAATGTGTGAATATGTGTTCAATACATAATAATCTCTTAATTTTTAATTTCTTATAATATGTATGAATACGCAATTTAATAATCTAGGGTTGACACTTTCTAAACCATCTGCGCGTATAAAACTTTCTTCTGGCGTGTCTCTTTATTTTTGCTAAAATAAATTTTTATTCATGTCGTATTAGTCGAAGGTTGAAAGCCAATAAATAGGAGATTATGCGAGCTTATACATTTTAATAGAGTTAATATTATTATTGTATTTAAATATGTTGTGAATGAAATTTATTTTTAAACTCATTTAGTTAAAAAAGATTAAAAGATTATTTCTTATATTTTTTTGTAAATTTCACGTTAAAGGATTTTGGAGATCTTTAATTTTATAAAATATGAAATCTTAATGTTTTACTGTAATATTTAAAAATTAGTTTACAACAATCAGAAATTTTATTTTCCTACGAGTGAGTAAAAAGTTTCCGGATGTAAATACTGTAAAAGTAGTAGGTGAAATGTGAACTTTAGTGTGTACTGTTATGTTATCAAAATTTACTAAACCGTATAAAAGTATCGCAGCATAATAAAATTAAAGCATTATATAAATTTATAATCAACATTCAACTTAAAAGAGGTCATTGGAATGTCATGATTTTCTATGATTACAAAAGTGGCATAATGCAATAGCAGAGTAATGAATGGCTTAATGTAGCTTTCAAGGATGATAACCCTTCACGTTCCTGTCTTTGATTGATTTACAGACTTTTGACGCGACTGAGGTTCGCTGGATGAGGATGCCCGCTCTGGATGTCTATGAGGGCCATTCATGGAAGAGTATATTACTGTTGTGAGAGCTATGGTGCGTGATTAATTAAGAAACAGTAAGAGGTTACCTTCGGGGTCCATCAGTATGATCCTGCAAAACAAGCTAAGTCCCCAAAAGATTCATGCCCACCGAGTTGCACAAAGCCTCATTGATGAGTAAAAACGGGGTAGAATCACTTAAAACTGTATGCTGACTAGGTTTGATAGTAGGTAGTCCCGTAGTACCGAGAAGATCTTAAACGTTGATGAATATTGGATCTATAATTTTGAATAGGAAACCAAGCAGAAGTTAGTGGATATCTGTTGCAGGAGCACCTCCTCAAAAGAAGATAGTGAGGCTTTTGTAACCGGGGCTTGTAATGTGGCGACAATACCAGTTAATATAAAGTGTTATGCCACTGTATATTTGCCACAGGTACTTGGGACCGTGATTAGACAGCGACCAAGGACCCGAAAAGGAGGAGCGATGTTGCATCATGAAACTGTTCCTCTTCATAGGTCGCGTGTTGTAATGAATTTTATGGTTAGAGAACACATTCGGAATGGTAGTCCGGACCTGCCTTCTACAATTTCTTAATGTATTAAAATGCGAATCAGATAATTCTATGCTTTTGCTACAAGTCGACGGAAGATGCGGCAAAAGCCTTCACGGAGCTTGTGGAAGAATTACACTATTCAGCGTGTACTGTTTGCTGGAACAAATGGTTTAAGATGAAGCAATTTCGCATGGGAACTAATTTTAAATATTTTAAAAAGTTGTAATGCTTAATAAATCTTTTGGAATTATGCTTTTGTGCATCCAGAAAAGTATTACTCACCCTTAATATTATTCTCAACTTCTACGAAATATTTTTAATCTCAAATTCGAAAATAAAAATGTAATAAGTAAAAATACTTCAATTTGTTAAGAAACAGTAAAATAAAACTTTATTTTATGTTCAGATAACTTAAAGGAATTTTTAATGAAAGTATAATGTTTCAAATATTAAATTTTACAATTCATTATGTATCCTTGAATTAAAAAATACGAAACTAATTATAATATTTCGATATTTTAAAACAATGAAAATTTCAGTTAATTGAAACATATTTGGTAACTTAATATTTTGCGGTCTTGCAACGGCAATTATAACCATGGTTTGTGAAGTAAATTTCGATACATGATTTTAATAAAAGGTTAAAAAGATTTATCAAAATCGATTTGAGCAATAAAGGACAATTAAACCTATGAGTCTGTTCAGAAGTATATTTTGTCTAGAAATTAATTTAGCATCTTATTTTTAGATTTGATTTAAAAATTTTATATTTTAATTCAATTAAGTTTTCGAAATTCTAGTATCCAACAACTTTATAGATTTTAAGATTATAAATTTACTTTTGTAACTTAAGGATCTGACATAACTCTGATATCTTAAGAACTGATGGAAAACCGATTATTATATTTATTGGCTATTAAGAAGAAGAATATGATTTTCCACCCTTATATTTTTATGACAGTTTGAATTGTCTATGGGACAATTCTCAGTAAAACTTTTGTAATTCGAAATGTTGCGAAATTGATATGATTTTTGACAATGAATCGTTTTTAACAATTATTCGAATAAATTTTCATTTTATACAATTTCAATGATTTTATTTTTAAAATTTTTACTTTAATAATTTCTTCAATACATTTATTTAAAATTCATTTTAATTTAAATGATTTTGTAAGAGGATTTCATAACGAATACTAAAGAAGATTTAACCCTTTTCTGGCTGAATTAAGAATATCAATTTAAACACACCAAAAGTATGTTTTTTGAGTACATATAGGGTACCAAAAAATAATTTTTAGTTTTTTTTCTTATACATAAAAAAAATCAATTCTATCAGTCATTTTGCCCTAAAAACATAAAAAGAATTAATATGCTATATATATACACTGAAATGTAGTAAAATATATGCGAAAGCAGTAAAGTAATTAGAGTAAAAATTTAATTGACAACAAATATATCTTCTTATCGATCTTCTTTATCGATCTAAATAAAAAATGTTATCCCTATTCATTCATAGATGGCTATACAAGTCTGATATATATTATGATTCCATATGGCATCAATAGTCAGTAAAGGGTTAATACAAAATATATATCTATAATTTTAAAATTACACGCGTTTGTCAATATTATTTAAACAAATTCAATAGATTAATTTGAATATTCTGGGTCCGTTATTGTAATATATTTAGTATAATAAAGATAATATAAATAGCATATAATTATTATCCTCACAGATTTCATTTAAAAAATGTAGCAACACTAAAATTAATTGACACAAACAAGAGTTACAATTATTCTCAAATCGAGCGCTAACTTTCCAATGTTAAAACAATAACAATTTCAGTCTTTCATTCATTTCTCAATCTCCGACTAAACTCCCGCCAGATTCGTCTGAATTAGAATCTAATGCCAACAAATAATCATCTAAATAAGGCGGTCTTTGTTTTTCTCTTGGAGGCCGGTTATTTGGCAGTTAATCCTCTTGGGTTTGATTCTCGGATTGCATAAAGTCCGAATTGGTTTTACTGGTAAAGTTGGGTCGTCTCAGTCGAATGTCCGCAATATATCTTTAACCACAAAACCCGTTGCAATTTATCAAGTATTTCCTTCGTATCAGGTTTCTCACCTCAATACCCCGATACCCATTGCCCATTTTGGAGTAAATTATGTACTACTGTCCGGCTTCACCCATACTAATTGATTCTCAACATAACTGTTGATGGTGCAAGAGTGGGTGCAGTGAGGTGGCCGCCGCGGGCCGGCGACGGGGGGTGATCATCTGGTCGGGGGGATACATTTAAAAATCCCACTTCGAGACTCGGTTCGATCGGATCCT
>MQRK01232086.1:47641-74005 GCA_001938485.1 Girardia tigrina | reverse complement strand
GCTGAGGATGGCGAGGAGACACGAGCGGATGGTGAGTTGCGAGTCGCGATTGTCGGCGGGCGCGCTCGGAGACGAGAAATGGGAGAAAGGAGAGAGAAGAAGGAAGATTCTGACGAAAGACGGAAGGAAATCGAGCAGGAAATTGTCGATTTTGCGGTGCCGGGCGCGAGCGAGTTTGTAGAATTGATTGCAGATGGACTCGAGTTCTATTTGGTGATAGATCGAGTCAGACAATTTTTCGTAGAAGATTTCGTTGGAGAAATATTTCGAGTGGAATTTGTCGAGATTGTCATTCGAGGAAATCGATTCCGAGACGAAGGTCTTGATGAGCGGGTCGAGTTTCATCGGGTTGCGGTTGGTCGGTGTCACGAGAGTTGCCAGCAAATCGAGAAAATGATCATAGAGTGAGTGAAGGTCGTTTGAAAATTGCGGTAGGAAGATCTTATCGAACAAGTGTTAATTTGGAGCAGTAAAACAAATCCGATTTTATCGGTAATTATTTTGTTTGTGACGAGTACGGAATTAAATGGAAATAATTTTATATTGTTAAATCCAACAATTACTTTCCAGTAATATAATGAATAATTAATTATTTCGATTGATTTAATTAAATAATTACAGAAAATTTTCATTTTTTAAACAGAGACGATTCGATAATTATTTTGAGGCGAAATAAATAAATGGCAATTTTTATTCATAAATTTTAATTAATATTTGAATTAAATTTTATTCGAATTTGAATTCAAAAAAACGACTTGATAAATTCATATATTCAAATTTTCAAAAAATATTTAATTCAACGAAACTCCAAAATATATTTACCATTAATAATTAGAAAAAAAAGATTTTTTCCAAATAAAAGTCTAAAATAAAAAACGAAATGAATAATATTGGGTTTTCATTTAATATCGAGAATTTTTATTTTGAAATGAAATCTACCGTATTTTTCCGTGTATAAGACCCCTTTTTGTCAAAATGGTATGAACATCTAACGCGAATTTTCAAAAATTAGTAAATATATTGAAATATTTCTCCAACACAAAAGATTTCAATATATTTTCTGGAATGAATTAAGGTACTTTTTGAACTTTTTCCAAAAATTCTCGATTTAAAATGTTAACCTTATAGTAATCACTTCGTTTTTATCATAATTAAACTGTTTTTTGGAAAAAAATCTTTTTTTCTAATTATTAATGGGAAATATTTGGTGGGGGTTCGTTAAATTAACTATGTTTTGAAAATTCGATTATATGAAATAATCAAATCGCTTTTTTTGGAATTGAAATTTCAATATGATATAATTCAAATGTTAATTAAAATTTATAAAAAAAGCGATTTATAAAATTTGCCGATTACTTCGCACTTGTAATATTTATCGGATCGCTTTGTTTCAAACATGAAAATTATCTGTAAATATTTAATAAAATCAATCAAAATAATTAATTAATTATTATACTGTTAGAAAAATAAATAATTTAACGATGTAGCAATTTATTGTTTGATTTAATACATAAAATTATTTCACTTTAATTCGATGATGTTATAGAAACTGAATTGAACACAAAACAATCAATAAATCATGATTAAAAAATATTAGAAATTGAGTACAATCCTTTTGTTATCATTTATCAGTTCTGTAATAAAGAAAATCTCTTATAATCGGAAGACCATTACATCACCATGTATTACATCAGAATACTCTAATATGATTGTACGAATCAGAATTGACTCATTTGCAGCATCGAGCTGTGCCAATTGACTCTGCTCCTTAACCCCTGCTCTCTCTATCTCTTCAGAAATATCAATTCAGTCGAACTTGCGTCGCACAACACTCGACCGTGATTGTAATTGGGGACTTCCCATTTTCCATTCAATAAGTCCTCATTTTTAAGATTCTTGTCTCAAGAGAATATAAACGTCTAAGTTTGCCTTATTTGAGACATTTATGATTAAAAAAGAAAAATTTAAATAAACTTGTTTGCATTCATAAGTCGAGATTATCCATTTAAAGTTATATTTTTGAAAAGGTACTTTCATCATCGGTTCGCCTTAATTTGGAGGTATGCCCGCCTAAAGTCAATGATCTCGAGAGACGTACCCATCTTCACCATTTGCGAAGCTTTTCAGCGAACACAAGGCTCTCTGCCGTATGACTGGAAACAAACTCGTTCAGTGCACGGTTGTCCTGAACCGGTCGAACCTTTCCTTTAGCGGTCTGAACCCCCGCCATCAGCGGCAAAATCGCTTTGCTGTGCCCTTAAAAGGAATGTAGCACCCGTTCTTTTTCCATTCGGTCCACTCCTGACTCTCCTCTTTCTCGTGTTGCTTGACCGACGCGTAGGGCACCGCTCCCCGTAGTGACAGAAGCCTTCGCCCCGGCCCGAGATTGTCATGGGCGAAGTTTGCATCCCGACGGTTGATGCCCAGTGAAAGAGTGGATTTTTTTTATGGCCGAATTGAAGTGATTAACAGTCGAGGTCTGCAGGGACGGGGTGACCAAAAGGTCTTCATAGCCAGAACATTCATAAATGGGCTACCCGAGGCAGCAATGAGGAAGGTGGAGGCTGAAGCGATGGGCAAAGCACCAGACTCCGAAACACTGCTCCTACTTGCTAGAGTTCACGTCAAGGCGGGACGTGAACCCTCGGAAGAGATGGCGGCCTCAAATAAATAGTCCTCAACTACTCTTATCACCGGATACAGTGGGACCGAGATGCCACTGCTGAGGCGGAGACGAGCATTTTGAGCGTGAATGCGTGACAGGGAAGCGGTGCCTTCAAAAGGCAACTGATCGAACCGAGAACTGAGAGTAGCGGCAACTATACTAGTACTTCAACTGCGGACAGGGTGGCCACATCGCAAGGAATACCGCAGTGCAAAACTGATCCAGTGGGAAACCAATAGCTGGTCCCACTATTGTCTGGGTGGAAGGTCCGGCTGCAATGACGCATGACTTGCATTTGTTCCGGTGAACGTGTGCGGTAGAGCCGTGAGTGCGATGGTCGACATCAGTCGTCATGAGGGTATTAGTCCCGTTGGCGAAGTTAATCCGAGTTGACGAAGCAGTTCAAATGATGGATTGTTCGGTGGCGACCGTACGGTTCAGAGGAACATTGCCGATCGAGTGTGGTTGCAAGAGGATTGAACATCGATGTCGAGGAGGACGATGTCGCGTACATCAATCTTGCAGAGCTCGAGGCGGTCAACGAGGCGATAAAGGTAGCGGTCGCGTGGGGTTTGAAAGAAGTAGAAATCATGACCGACTCTGCCACTGTATTCCGGTGATTAAGAAACGTAACAAAGGGTGATAGACCAATCAGATCCAGCGGGATGAATGAGCTTCTCTTAAAGCGGCACATTGGCACTATCAAGCAGAAAATGGAAAAGGAGCAGCTATATGTTGAGTGGAAGCTAGTCGGTTCAGCAGAAAATCGGGAAGACCACCTAACTGGAGTTTTCAGCGAATGGCTAACAGCAGCAAAATAGCAATTGTACTTGGTAGGAGTGACAGTCGAGGAGAAACAGAGGCCAACTAACGGTCTGAAAACGCTCCACAAAATCCACTATTTCTGGGTGAGACAAAAGTCTTTCCAGGCGAAAAAACTGTGGGGCCCAGGGCGCGTGACCGAAAAGTAAGTGCGAGCAGTGGTGAAAGAATGGCCTCAGTGCGCATCGATTGACCCAGCACCGATCAAATGGAAGAAGGGAGAACTCTGCGTCAATGAGACACGACAGTGGCTTGCTATGGACGTGACACACCTCAAAGGGAAAATATATAGCACTAGTCGACTGCAGGCCGAGGCGGTTCGCAATTTGGAGGAAGATTGGTTCAGAAAGTGACGAAGATGAATGCGCGGCTCTGCGAGCGGTATTCAACAAGTTCGGGCCACCATGACCCCTGGATAATTTCACGTCACATCGTGCAGAAGCAATTTGGAAACTGCTGTCAAAAATGGGAATCAAACCGCTTTTCCGGTGCGCTAATGGGTCCAGCGGAAATGGTATCTTCGAAAGCAGTCATCAGGCCTTTAAATGCATTGCGGTGCGGAGTAAGAAACCAATCCATAACATGATAGCGTGGTACAATTCAACTCCGAATTCCCCAAGTGTGATCCAGGCGTTCACTTTATTTGCACAACAAGGCGACTGCCGCTATCGGTTGATTTCACCGAACAGCCCCCAAGGGATGATAGAATCGTGCAAACGAGGGAAGTACAACTGGGAAACGCGGTGGTCGTGAAACCGGCGAACGCATCATGCACGACTCAGTGGAGACGAGCAGTAGTGAATGGAATTCACTGATTCAATTAAGTGGAGATCGACGGCATTCCGTACCACGTGTCCCACGTAAGGCGTGTGCCTGACGGTGGGACAAAGAGCCAGTGGAGAGACTTTCAGAATCGCGAATTGCACTCACGATGACGAACAATGGTAATTTCAGTGACAGTTAAGACTATGAAGACGAACAGCAGCGGGATCGAGCAACAAACGACTTCCAGAACGACCAGTAACCAATCAACGAGGTGAGGAAGCCGAGGTCGCAACGAACAGTTGTCCGACTAGCAAGGTTCGCAGATTTCGTTTGTGCAGGGATTAAGATGATAGAGAAAAGCGGGATCTCCAAGTGCACAAACAGAGTGTGTGTTTGTACCTTGAAGGTAAGGGAGAGTGTGAATTAATTGTTGTTTAAATCGGTGGTTTTCCAGTTTTTGGTATAATTCCAAATACAGTTTAGTGATTTATCGATTTATTGTTTTACAGTATTTTCTCAAACTTAAAAAAATCTAATATTACATTTGGAAATCTAAATACTACATTTTAAACATATTTTAAATATTTGTATTTTAAAATTAAATTATTTTCAAATAGTAGTAATCAAAGAAAATAGTAATCAGCCATTTGGGTAGGAGATACACTATTCGAATCAACACACAACATCAAAAATATAAAACAACAAACAATTCAGAACATTCTTCAGAGATATGTGTTGCGGACTTTGATTTTTTTTCTGCACTATTGTGCATTTTGAGGTAGGAGTGTATCCTGGTTACAGAAATTTTATTTTTTTTGTGTGTTTTCGCCAACGTCAGAGTGTATGTATTATTTCTTTTACTTTTTTATTATGTGATGTTCTTTTTTATTCTTTATTTTTTATTATAAATTTCAGCTTTTTTTTGAGAATTTATTGAAAAAAATGAATATTTAAAAAGATTGTTGATAAAAATTAAAAAACAGAAATAAATAAATGACATAATGAAAGTTCATGGCAATACGTGAAAAGTTTTCCAGTTCATGGCTGACGTCCAAATTTAAAATTTCATTTTTGAAATAATATTGCCTATAGCAATATTAAACAAGCCAAAAAGTGATCAATAATAATTGATCGTACAATATAAAAAAATTGAAATTAAAATTACTATTCACTTGTTAATTTTCTTTTGGACTTTAATCCTGACTCCGAAAAGGTGTCATCGACAACCGTCAAAATCAATAATCCGTTTCGCCGCAATCGTCAACTAAATTGTTGTTTAGTTGACCGAACAGTTAGAACGGAAACATTACATCTCGACCTACAATTAATCAGTTGTCAATTGGGAAACCCCCTACCCATACAATACATCGAATCGGGACACATTCGAGGTCGTACCAAAGTAATCCTCAACAGATCTGATAAGACATTTATTCGAATTGTTTCGAGCCTCATTCCTTTCTCTAAAACAACAATTTGTCTTATACGGTAACTATTTTGTATTTGCGTGACATTACTTATTCACACCCCTTCTATCTTTGTGATCTTTGTATCGTAGTCTCTCATCCTTCCGTTTTAATTGTTATATAATATTATAACTTTGTTACTCGATTATTTTATTCAATTTTTGTTTTTTTATTCGTAGTGTTAAATACGTTGTTGTGTAACCGAGTTGGTAAAATCCTTAGGTTTTATCAACTCGCTTCCACAATAATATGAAATACTTTAAAGTTAAAAGGATAATAAATGTTAGGAAATTTATTCGAATAATCATTATTAAAATTCAGAAACTACACTAATTAGAAGGACGACAAATGATGATGGAATTTCCGAGAGTTGTGATGACTCTAAATGTAGTAGTAATAAAAGTATGCATAATAATGGTATCGGTTCTTTTAACACTCGTAAATTAAAATATAATCGTAAATTATTGATTTTTCATATTGATTTAAATTATAATGATTTTTCCAAATTTCTTCAACGTATTTGATCAAGAATCAAATGAGAAGCTGAAAAAAATCGCGTATCTCCGTATCTCAACTTTGAATGATAAAATATTTGAGATATTCATAACCGAACAAACTTAGAAATTTATATTCTCTTCAGACATTTATGATTTAAAAAATAATCGATATTAATATAAATAAAATATAAATAAACCTTTTGGCGTTTATCATTCGAGATTTGCCATTTGGATGTAATTTCTATTGAATAAGTACTTTTATATGAAATTTTAGTTTCAGAGATCATTTTCAAAAATAAAGTAAGTCATTTGGAAGCGCCCCTATTTGGTATCACGTCAAAATATAGAGAGACGAAAGTAATTTTTATATTTTACGAAACTTTTATTAGCTTATTTCCTATATGTGTCTACCGAAAATTTGTTAAACGATTTTGTACTCACTTTCTGTGGTCTGACTGAACTTAAATTTTCCCAAAGTGTAATCCCGATGTCAACACATGAATCAATTTTTAAAAAAACTACGATATAAATGATTAATTAGTCATTTTTTTGCAAAATAAATGCCATTGTTCCTTATTATTCCCATTTATAAATTAAATTCAAATTTCTATTTTTTTGATATTTGTCATAACTTTATGAGTTTCGGTGTGTTTTTCGAAAAAAATACATTTTCGGATTCTATTAATTATAGTTTATTTGAATATATCTTTATGATGAGGGATGTTTTTCATTTTTTCCCCAAAAATGTCTTCTGCTAAAAAAAACTTTTTTGGAGTTTAAGCTGTTAAAACGGCGCTCTGAAAAACCAGACTATTCAAATTAGAATTCACACAGAATTATTCGGTCAATATTTTTCTAGTCGAAACGAATAGCGAGATTCCACCGTAATTCTACAGTTAAACTGCATCGAAATACATATTAAAATGCTCCTCTTAAATGGTTGATCATATTATTTAGAACAATATTAATTGTTGATCATTGAAAAAACACGCAAATCAATTATAAACAATAACTCACCCCACGTCCCTCTGATCTAAAGATCACCATGACGCTTTATGTTACGTAATCATCAAATTGTTTAGGATTCTTTGTTTGATGTAAGGGTATTCGATTCATCTCGAATTACCGGTGTTCCGTGTCATCCATCTCTTCACTTATAGATTCAGTTACAAGAACAGGACGAACATTTAACACATGCCTCGGTATTAAACCGAAACAGCTGGCACAAAATCCTTTGACCACTGTGTCATACACAGTTTAGCAAGTGGTTTCTTAAACACACAGTTACCCACCTCATAATGACAAAACTGACAAAAAGACTTAGAAACCAAGGAATCAGTATGTCCAATATATTTTTGCTCCATTTTCGGCATTCACCAAGAGTATATGAAAATTTGACGTTATGAAATTGGGTTGTGATCCTTTTCATAACGTGGTGTCATATTATACCAATAAATCATTCTCCTTTGCATTACTGCCGCTTCTCATTGTTTTTCCTTTCATTGTACGGGGATGTTGTTCCACAATACTATTACATTCAGGTCAATACGCACAGCAAAAATGTATCCTTACACCCCAATATCGACCACACAACATTGGACTGGAATTACTCACTATTGCTCAACAAGATTTGCTGCGGAGGACCTCTCACTGAAAACTGACTCTAAATTTTATCCAATCTCTGCATCAATTTCAAAATAAATTGGTCTCCAAATAACCAATTTATATGGAAAACTAGCCACAAGTGTCATGCATGATACATATTTCTAATAAGTGAGCAGAATAATGTATCTAGTCTTTTTCTCTTCAAGATCTCTAAGACATGTTTTATAGGATTGCTACCGAAAGCGTTAGATATATCCAAGAAACATACACGAATATTAAGAAGCTCTTCTAGCAATATACGAAGTACGCTTTTGTGCTCAGATATAAAATTTTTCTTGTTTAACAATGTAAGGATAAATAACTACATTTATATCTATATTATTTTTACTATACTAAGATAACATTTACAATATTATAATAATGGATCCAAAATATTCTGAATTAAGTCTCTTGATGCTTTTTTGTTTAAATAAACAAAAAACTCGCACTTTTTCAAATAAGAGCAAATTTTGAAATTTATTTCGACTTCTTAATTATTGATGGAAAATTCTTGCAAACAATTTTTCAAGCTGCTTAGCAAGACATAAAGAAAATAGCTTCACTATGCATTAAAGTAATATAATGGGTTTCTAAGAACTAATGTTATTGTATGAACCCCATTTACATGGTTTTGAAATCATTGCTGTCATGAATAGATGTAACTTTTATAATTATGATTAGATTTAATTAACTATATATTTTATTAACTGTATAATTACTAAACGCCTTAAAAAGTAATTTTAAAAATAAAAAAATAATTAATTAATTTACTTGTAAAACAATTTATCTTCAAAGAACATTTCAAATAATTAAATTTTTGAATAATGAAATTAGTTTGAATCGTCAAGTGGGAGCGCAAAGTATTGAGTTTAGTATTTGGAAATGTGTTTCTCTCAACCAGGTGGACATTTGATATTTTGGATGTTCACGCTGTGAGGTGCCGACCACCGGATCGAGAAGTGGCACCCAGTGCTCCTTTATTTCTTGGACAGATTCTGCCCGACAAGAAGGATCAAACGGTGTAGTTGATCCACCCGCAGGATACCGGCGAGTCAAACTGGTGGGGTCGTGTTGACCAGCAGTGCGCTGTTGGGTCGAGTGCTGCGGTATCGAACTCGATCGAACGATCTAATTTTATTCATCGTTCTTTTCTTTATACGATTTATCATTATAACACGATTCATTGGGACAGAAGAATTTCCTATCAATTGAAATGAGTTGAAAATTCAAATTTATTTAATAGAAATCCGGGAAAATCACTTGTCAAATGAATATATCCATTAATTTCAAATAAACACATAAACAACAGTTTATTTTATAAAAATTCAATGAGACTTAAATTTTACACATTTTTCAATTATTTAAACAACTGTTATTTTATTTCATTAATTTATCGCTGTTCGTAGTAAAATAAGGCTTTCAGTGTCGATCTTTTTGTGTTATTTATCGCTACAAGATATCGAGGCTTTAAAAAAAACGAAACTATGAAGAAGCTGAAGATCGTGATGGCAGGGATGGCTGCAAAGAATTTTCGAGTTGGCTGGTTCAAATAAATTAATACATATCAGAAATTAAGTCTGCATATTGTTTCTGCAAAAATTAGGACAAATAATTAATACGGGATTTACTATAAGTACGTACAAGCAACATCGCCTTTAGCCGAAAGAATGTTTTATATTGTTGACTACCTTGAAAAGCTAATAATTCTATCTCTTATCTATTATAAAAATATTTGATGAGGTCGCATATATGTAAATAAATTATCTATATATATACTTTACTTTGTGTGTTTGTGGTACGAGTCCGTGAGCCAAAACTATAAGTCCTAGAGACCTCAATTTTTTTTATATCTTCGTACTACAATGTAAGTGTGCCATCTAATCTTATTTTCGCAGAAAAATCAATAATTTTCATGAAGAAATGAAATTTAGTTTTTCAGGTGAGAACCACGTATATTTTATATATATATATATATATATATATATATATATATATTACTTTACAATATATATACTAACCAAGAAATCAACGGACACGACAACATGGTAGAAATTCCCTGGCAATTTGTAGAGAAAACAGACATCGTTTCAGCAATTTATAGATCTGAATTGTCTACAAATTCAGATGACAGCGTTGTGGAAGTTTCTCAAAAAGATATACTAACAACATAAAAATCCATAGCTGGAAAATTGAATGAAAAAATTCTTGCATTAATAATTGAGGGTGATATGAAAAAGTATAGAGCAATTGATACAATCATTAGTGAAGATGAAAATGATTTAATAGATTTTCCCGTTGAAGTTTTTATGCCTTTTTAGGAATTTTTTATGTCACAAAGGAGAGAGAGTTGTAATTCCTCGAATCATTTTGGAACCAAGTGATATTGCTCTACCATTCAAAATGAGACGACGTCAACTTCCCATCATTTTAGCATTTGCACTAACAATCAACAAATCACAAGGTCAGTCATTTAATCATGTTGGAGTTTACTTAGAAAAAACAGTTTTCTCGGATGGACAGTTGTATGTGGCTTTGTCTATATTAAGAACACCAATATGAGTTTTCGAACATTTATTTCAGCCAAGCTTTCATAATTTGACATTGTTCTAAATTGATAAATTTTTGTAAATGTTTTTTAACAAACAATTATTCGAATAAATTTTCATTATTTTCTGATTTTATTTTAATTTTATAATTTTAGTAATAATTTTATCTACATATTAATTTTATTTTAAAAATGATTTTATTTAAAGAAAAAAACATTTAATTAATCAATTTGAAAATTAGTTAAAAGTTATTTACTTTATTTATATTTTTATAATTAAAATTTGAATCGATTTAATATTTTTAAAGTTTTTTTTAATATATTATATTTTAATTTAAAATGCAAATTATACTCGAATAATTATTCATCGTGAACATCCAAAATATCAAATGTCCACCTGGTTGAGAGAAACACATTTCCAAATACTAAACTCAACATACAAAATTCAACATACCAGTTTCAACATACCAAATTTTACAATATTTCTCAAAGACTAGATGTAGAAACCAGGACAATTTAAAAGTTTTTGTCAAAGACTAATTTGACATAAGAGATTTATTGCAGGATGGAAAAATTTACACCAAGAATGTAGTAATTAAGGAACTTTTGCAATGAATTAAATGATTTTTATATTTGAGAACTATTTGTTTCTATTATATTTGATATCAAAGAAAAAACTTTTAAATTACATGTAATGAGTAAAATAAAGTTCTGAAACCAAATTGATAGAAATTTTTTAAGAGCACGTCATTTTTGACGGGTTATAACTAGTTATATAATAAATAGTTTAAGTTATTTTTAAAGTATATTTTTACGCTTTCATTTGTTTTTAATTTATCATTTATTTTAGATTTGGAATTTTTAAGTTGATATTGCATTTACTGACGGACGCGACCAAGATGACAATAATAAATATCCTTTTAAATCTTCTTTTATTTATGACAAATCATAAATCACAAGGACAGAAGATTGTTGCTCATAGGAAATATTACATTTGGTTACCCATTGGAGAATTAATAAATTTGCCCTGTGATCCATTTTTATCCCGAACGGACATAAACAGATCCCTTCAAGTCATTCTAGAGTTGTCTGCCGTTGAATGGTACGACATCGGTGGCTTCTACTTACATACAGGTTTCATTCTTCCTATCCGAGCGTTAAGTCAAAGATACTTCCACGGTTTGCTTTGTAATATCCGTGACAACTCTGGCGAAGTAGTTCGTCGAATAGAACACCATGTGACCATTCATTATCAACCAACCATTCTATGGGCGTACAGAATCAACCTTGTTAAATCGAAAATTATCCCCGACGAGCTATTAAAGAAGGACGTTGAAAATTTATTCAGAAAAATTAGTTTGCAGTGTAATACGTTATGTTTGGAAGCAGAGTTCTGTTATTATCAGTTTATTTATTTCCATAAATCTCCATACGAGGAATATCTGTTGAATAATGAGGATAGACATGATGCAGAAACGGAGGAACAAATGAAGAAAATGGAAGTTGACAGTCAGTTGATTTCGTTCTATTTTAAGGTATCATTTACAAGTTATAAGGAATTGTTGATGGACCCCCATTCGGATAAGTTTAAGATTTACGTAGCTAAGTTACAGAAGATATTTTTTGAAAAATTAAAAAGGAAGATTTTTTTACCTTATTTGAATAATATGACTTTTTTCGATTCGAAATTTCAAACCTTGTTCAAAATAGAAATAGTTTGTCCGGCAGGGTCCGAAGAACGAGAGGGGTATATCTTTTGTCACGAATGCTCCCCGGGATTTTATGCTAAACCCGGCGGAAAGTGCCAACCGTGTGAATATGGAACATTTCAAAGCTTTGGAGGATCTTCAGAATGTAATAAATGTCCGAATATTTATAAGACATTGCAGAGAGCCAGTACGAAAGAGGAAGAATGTATTTTTGATGGTCCTTATCTGACGGCGGCCTTTTATTATTTCAGTGGTCGAATATGGAATAATCTTATAACGAGCCATAGAACATTCTCAATAACTTTTATCGTTGTTACTTGTATTTATATCATTGTTTCGACTGTAATTATCGGTTGGCTTAGTTACAGAATACATTTGTATAGGAAGATAAGACGACGGGGAAATTTAGCGTTTGAACAACTGTTGTCGGTTTGCACTGTCGGTCATTTAAATTTAAATTTAGATGTAAATCAAACATGAACGTTTTATTTCTTTGAATAAATAATATGAATCAGTGTTTGATAAAAATGTATCGCAAGTTCATAAAATATAAATCTGTTGAGGTCCTCGTCAGTCGTGATCTGTAAAAGAAAATAAGATTATATTAATTATTGTAAACTTTAAAAATTAAAACATAAAAAAGATAGCGTCCTGATTTTTCTTATAATAATGTAAATTTAAATTTATTTTTATTATATTTGGTAGATTTCACTGGCTGTGTCATCTTTAACTCTATCTACCGTAATATGAACTACTGAACACCATGTCCCTTTGAAAATAGGTTTCTTTTTCACAAAATTTATCAGCCTAAAACAAACTACTGACATCTATCATGAACAAGTAGAGTTAAAATACTTTCTACAACATAACATCAGAATATAAACTAGTAAATCAAAAAAAATTAATTTTTTATATCCATTCTTTATGCAAACAGAACTCTTCTTTGCCAACAAAGTTTTTAAAATTTAACAAATTTTAATTAAAAAAAATACATAATATTTATATAAACTACTTATAATTTATAAGAAGATATCTTGCAATTAATATTGTTCGGGAACTCCGAATTTTTCGTTTTTTTCCCATTTCGGAATCTTAAAAAGTTTTTTTCGATCAAATTTTTACATAATCATTTATTGTCATCGAGAATGAGTAAGTGCGCAAAGTTTGAAGAAAATCGATTGAGTAAAAAGCCTTCAAAAACAGGTTTCTAAATTCCATGGATATATATATATATATATATAGAAAGTAAGCTAGTAAAAAGAATTGAATAATGGTTGTTGTGCTATAAAGTTTTAAAGTGATTGATACTTATAAATACCGTCAGAGTGTACGATAACTAATTAAACTGTTTTCTTAAGTTAATTATGTTTATTAAGTATTATATTCAATGTGTAATTGGACATAAGTTCTATAGTGTAATTCATTAACAAATGCTTCAGGCTACCCATAACAGAAAAATAGCAAAGTAATGAAAAATACATATAAAAACAATAAATAGTAGCTAAGAATACAAATAATTCACTTTTCTATGTATCTGCAATTTAACCCTATTACATTTCTTCTACGTAGTGCTAGTTCATCAAATGTTTTCATGAAAAAGTGCAATCTTTCTTAGTAAACCAGTAATCATGAAACATTTGAACATCATCAGCATCATTGAAATGTATCCCAAATATATCCTTTTCCAAGTGCCAAAATAAATTAAAGTCTGAAGGCGCAAGTTCGGATCTGAGGTACATGAAGCTGCAGTCTCGGATAATTGAAATGGCAACATTTTATAAATGAATGAGAGCATTGTTTAAAAGCAGCCAAATTAGCAAGTCTATTTACCCTTTTCTGCATTCTTTTGATATTTCGCATAAATTGGACCATTAAGAGAGATAAATAATATGGGTATGGATAACACTTATTCGATCCAAAAACAGAGAAAGAGTCAAACAATTGTAATGTCAATATAGTAATTGTAATTGTCAATATAGTAACTTCAAAAAAAGTTTTAACCAATCTATCGTCACTCATATGAATCACGCTTGTCCTCTGGTAAATAAAGGGTCAGATGAAATTTATCCTAATTAATAACGTTTGAAATAAACTGATTATTATAACGGTTTAAATGTTCCAAGTAGGAATTCGTACACATGACACATTTCTATCTCGTCTTTTGTATAAGAAATGTTTGTACAAATAGAACCGATCTTCTGATAACCGCCCAGCGAGAAGTGATGTTGTGGCATGAGCAAACAGAATTAGATAAATTTACCTCCCACTCTGAATGTTAATTGCGCATATACTGTCGAATTAATGACTCACATTTTGAAACTTATTCTTCTAAAATCTTTACTAGTCGACTGACACTTGAAAACTCCTGATGCACAGATTGCCTCTCTTACTTAAATTCGGGCATCAATTTGTAAATCGTTGATCTCGAAGAAAAGTTTCTTTATAAACATTTGCCATATCACGAAATATTTCTTCATTGTTCTTAATCAGCAACAAATAAACTTCATTAAACTTCAATATTCTACAACGGCCATTGTCCTCTAATCCAAAAAAATGAAAAATGCACACATCCGCTTTATGAACCACAATCAATGCTCTACAACAACTAATGGAAATAGTGCCGCCAATACCGCAATAAGGAGTTACTTAAAATTTCAGCACACCAAATAGTTTATTTAGAACATTTAATATTATAATTTCAAAAATTAAAAAATAATTAATTAATTTAAAAAATAAAATAAAGGAATTGACATGTTTTAATTTTAAATTTAATTTTTAAATTAATTTGAAATCCCAAAATCATATATAAAATTTATGAGAAAAAAATGTAAATTAAAATTACCAAAATGAAAACATGCTTATTCAGTATTTTTAAATATGTCAAAATACTTAAAACCACACAAAAATGAAAGCATCTTAATTAAAAAAAATTTTACAAACATAAAAATTAAGATAGTACAGGTAGTCGTCGACTTACGACCACGATTGGTTCCGACAGACCGGTCGTAACACGATTTGGTCGTAAGTTGAGTAGGCTATATGTACAGTACTGTGCAACTGGTACAACTGGTTTAATATTTGCAAAACATACAAAATTATAAAATACAGGTTTAAAAAATACAATAGGAAACATTTTTCCAATTGCAAAACATAACATATACAAATATATAGACATGTAGGAAACATTTTATTGGCCGCTGGTGTAGATAAAGACAGGCGTAGACAAAGACAACTTCCTCTTGGTAGACATCTTTGGAGGGATTTGATGAAAAATATCTAAGACAGATGGNATTACAGTTGAAATGGTACACGCATATATGGTAGTGCTACCGGAACCTGGTATGCACTGTCGTACGCCGCGGCTAGCGATTCTGGTCGTAAAGTCGAATGGTCGTAAGTTGCATAGGTCGTAAGTCGACGACTACATGTAATTAAAAAAATCTCACGAAAAAAACTAATTGAAACATTCGTATAAACATATAAAAATGAAAAAAAAGATATTTTAAGAAAAACACTAAGAATAAATAAACTCGAAAACCAAAAAGTTAGATAAATATTTAATTCAATTTTAAATAAAAGATATATAATAAAAAAATAATAAATTACTTTAAATAAAATAAAGTAATTTGATTAAAAACAATTGCAATAATTTTATAAAATTTAAAAAAGAACAAAAGGATTAAATAAATAAATGAAATATTCAAAATCAATATCGATTAAAAAAACCAAAACCGAAAATACAAATGAGAATTATTTTAAATAAAAGGAGAGAAACATTTGTTTAAATTTATGTGCAATATCATTATTAAAATTTTGATCATCATGAATTCTAGTTCGAATATTGAAGAAATATAAATGTAACTAACAACCACTATTAGAGGTTCTTGGAACATCGTCGGAATTATTACTATGAGATATTTCAGACATCAAAACTTTTATTATACCACACAAAAAAATGTTTAAAACTAATATTTAAACAAACTTATTATTTTTTTGAGAAGCAATTTGTTTTATAAATCTTAAACTGATATAAATAAAAATACTTATAAATATTCATATTTGATTTTTTTCATTACTTTTATAAATCAATTTTAAATTACGATAACATTTTAAAATATTTAATCGTTTCGTTTAATTTTATTAATTTTTTAAAAATCGTTCCACATATAAAAATTATACATTTTACTTTTTATATTATATTAAAAACTCAAAATTTTTATTATTAGCAATTTAATTGATCTTCTTAATTTTAGTAATTTATTTTTTCAAGCGTTACATATTTAATTATATAAAAATTTTAATTTGTACATATTTAATTTAACCTTCTTTTAAAAATTTTCCTAACATTTTTTATTCCTAACAACCACAAAATCAATTAAGTAGTATTTCTCATTTTTATATAACCTGAGGCTTTTTTAATGAACCATGTATGGATGGATTGACACGCTCACAATTATAGCGCTTCAAAAGGAAATGCTTTGCAAAATGTTGAACTTAAAATGCATAAATTTTAGGTAGTTTATATACTAATTTTTAATAAAATTGAATTATATATTTAACACTTACATTCTGGAGTACCAGGAATGGACCGAGAAAAATTCTGAGGCAAGCCATTGTTTTGAATAGTTGCTGATTGGAGTTCATCATTTTCTTGTTCCAGTTTTTGAATAAGATTCGTTTGAGACCTTAATGAAGAATTTGAATACTCCACAGAACCTACATGTCTTGGAGGTCTTGATCTTGGAGGTTCTGAGTAGTAAACTGGTGCACTGGCTTTTGGTGGTGGTCGTGAAACATTTCTTCCCGCTATAAATAGCAATAATTAATAATAAAGTTTTAGAACTTATTTAATTAACCTGTTACACTAATCTGACTGCCATATTCTGTCTCCAACGTATCAAGAATCTTAACGGCAGACCCCGGACGTTCACGTTGCCTAACTTTTCTACACAATGCATATCGAAAATCTGGATTCATAAGACCGAAAAATAGTAGGACCCATAGTCCCTTAAAAAATTGAATTTTAATATGGAAAAATATCAGAAAAAATATTTTCTGAGACTTAAATTAATGACAAAATTTTAATTTCTGAGACTTAATTTTCCGAGACTTAATTGTCTCACTCCGAAAAAATAGATTTTATTTTTTTTAAGATTTCAATGAATATTTATGGCAACATTTTTATTATTTGATTTAAGATTTTAAGAATTCAGACGACCTTTGTGCGACCATGTTGACTGTTTATTAATGAATTGTAGTGATATTTTAACACATTGACTGCTGTTGACATCACTCACCGAACGTCTGCTACGCGTGGGACAAAAAAGTTTACTGCCGCGCCTTTTTAGCATTTAACACATTGAATACTGAGTACGAGATATCTCGTACTTAGCGTCTAACTAATGAATATTGAAGTACGAGATATCTCGTACTCAGCATTCAATGTGTTAAGAACGATTCACAAAACTGTCGTTCATAATGGGAATCAGAGCCTTTCTTTAAAACAGAAAAGATTCATTTTTTACAATATATCCCATGATTTAGAACCTTAATCGATCGACTCGATTGTGAATGCTCTTTAATTCAGATTTCTTAATGATGATTTATCTCTCTAATATGAATCTAGCTCCTTCTCTTAGGTAATAAGCCTTTAGGCTTTTTAGGAGGTCCTGACGATGCTCCTTCATACCACTCCCCTTAATGCAGGGATTGACATGGTACTGCTCCGCCAGTAAACCGACATTATTGCAACACCGTTCATCAGGATTGATTAATCCAAAATCATTGCGATGCTATCTCACCGTGGACCACAGGGTCACCAATCCCTACAGCATTCACACCCAGAGTAGTAGCTGGCCTTAACTGAACGGATTGCTAGCCCGTTAAGAATACAAATTGCCACCGGCATTCTGAACGACGACTCGGCACAGATTCGGACATTAAGCTTTGAGACGAACTCTAGTTTCCCAGAAACACCACTTGGAGGTATGTCCCACTGGCTATCGCACAGGTTGCCGAAGCAACTTATCCCCCTCTCTAATGCACGTGTTTTTACACCCGAGTCAATCAAATTTTAAGTTAATAAATTATTGAATAATTTCCTTATTTTTTATACTGTTCATCGTTCATTCATTGAAATTGTTAGGATGCGTTGTTCGATTAAACTTTTCAATCTTTATAATAACTATCACATGAATATGCGCGATAACAATTAGCAATTTTGGCTACAAAAATGAATAATTAGAATAAAGTATAAATAAAGATATTAATAATAGGATTTCCGTCTCCAATATATTATAAAATTTATCACAAATATTTTATATTAACCTGTAAGCTGCAGAATATAACGAATATGTAAGCGAATGGAACCATCGTTGTCATCATGAATACTACTCCAAATAGCCATCCAAGCAGCATTAAAGGAATGGTGATTGCAGTTTGTTTGATGTTATCCCTGAAAAATATTCATCATCAAGATATTATAAACTAAAAGAAAGCTTAAAATTGATTTTATATTTTTAAAGATATCCAAAATCTATCATTAAGGAAAGAATATCAAACTTAGGACATATGTAAGGTTTAGATTCTCATACCTGAGTGCGAATCATGTTTTTATAGGCACCCTCTAACCTCTTCAATTGTAAAATTCTATGATAAATTTGCTATAATTTGATGTCTGATTGCGTTTTTAGCTTGAAACTAGGGAAATATTCCATGGATAATTATCAAGACACCTTCACTGATCAGATACGGAACTCAGAGATGTAGATAAAAAGGATACTGGACTATGTGATGAGGTATCGTGTGACTCAGATTTTTAAACTTTTGTGAAGCTGGAAATATGATCACTGCAGCGCTGAATGTTCTTCAATACATTATCGACGTAGAACTTGTTAATTTGATTGCATCAGAAACTAACAATTATCTTATACAAAAGAATTAGGTGGAAGAAAGAACATGATAAAATAGACTGAGACAAGTATTGAAGAAATGAACCTGTTTCAATCATCCTAATGACTGGTTTAGTGCGGAAAAATCATCTGGAAGAATATGCACTCCTATGAACAGTCTTCTTGTCATTTTCTGAATCTTCTGTGATGCATTCCTTTTAATTACAATCGAAAAAGTGATTCTATAAGATTTTTCAAAATCAATCCTCTTTTAACATAATTTGAAAAAAAGTTCTTATTTTGAACCTCCCGCCACAAAATCTATTCATTGATGAGTCACTTATACTTTGGGAAGGTCGATTAGTATGAAAGCAAGATATCCCTGCGAGGTATAATAGATTTGGAATTAAGTTTTTTATTCCAGTTGACAGTTTTATGAAAACTGTTCTTGATTTCATCATCTATACTGGTTCAGAAACTTGAAAAAGAGACGATGAAAGTGGATCTATTGTAATATCCTTCATGAAACCCGTTCTCAATAAAGGTCATTGTAGTGTCCAACATTAAAAAATTTTGTGTAAGTATACTTTTTTTATTTATCCGAATTTGTTAATCTTTTATAATAAAATTTTGAAATTGGTGTGATTTTTATGTCTGCTTTGTTTGATGCTTTAAATGCATTGGGACTCCATGATCCTATTGTTCCACTATATGTAAACGAAGTCTAAAACGGTGAGTTATACATCTATTCAGTGGTCGGATCCTATTTTCATGTTGTAAACCCGTTCATGAATGGGAACTCGGTTTAAACAGCAACTACTAAATAGTGTCAGAAGTGGGATTTGAACCCACGCCTCCAATCGGAGACCAGAACACCCGTAAGCGAAGCTTGCACTTGAGTCTGGCGCCTTAGACAACTCGGCTATCCTGACTGACAGCAGCAACAGTCATAAATTATTCGTGGATAACTGATAAACAAGTCCAACGCCTCAATATTTGGTTTGAAATCAAAACTGATG
This sequence comes from Girardia tigrina, assembly GCA_001938485.1. Lineage (NCBI taxonomy): Eukaryota > Metazoa > Platyhelminthes > Tricladida > Dugesiidae > Girardia > Girardia tigrina. Next base: position 53,986 of record MQRK01232086.1, on the reverse strand, counting down.
CGTAAGGAGCTGTTTGCAAAATAGAAAGTTTTTACCTAAATTAAATGAAAAACTCAAGCAAAATGAACTACGAAGAAGCAATGTAAAACTATTCGTGTTGAAACGGAAAGATCGTAGAGATACTTACATGTGGATAGCTGTCCATGATAGCTTACTTCAAGAAACTGGTAAAAGGAAATGTAATGGTGAGACTAAAGCAATTTGTGTGATCAAATATTCAAGAAACACGGGTGGAGTGGATCAAGTAGATTAAAATTCAAAAGTTTTAAAAGTCGAAATAGGTCAAAAAATGTTAAACAGTATCAATAAACCTGTTTAAATCACATTTTATACTTCCGTTTTGTTATTTTCTTCGCGTTGATTACCTGACTTTATTTATTAATTATTTAAACAAATAAACATAACGTTTTACCAAATTAAAAACTTATTTACGATACAATTTCTTTTTTATTCATGAAGAGAAACTTAAGAGTAACCAACTAAAATAATCCCAATTATAGATGCTTTTGTTATATTTATTCTTCTATTATATTTATTATTATATTGATTATATTGTCGTTTGGCGCAATTGTCGAGTCACTTTTTTAACATATAATTACTTAGGGCTATGATTTAATATGGAAGTAAATAAACTAAAATGTTTAGTAAACTATTTTGATAAAAGTGGCTAGTTAAAACTAATCGTGTTTAGTACGAAGGAGTAGCGATTGTCGTTCCAAGCGCAAACAACGCTTTAGAAGCTACGAAAAAAACAATATTCTTGATGCTACTGATCTCAATAATGGAATTTTTTCTTCTGGTACAAACTTCCGAAAAAAATCTTTTGCACGTGATTTCAAAATTTTATCTGATTTTTTTGTTAAAACTTCCGACTCTATATCTGATAAATTTAAATAGAAAATATGAGCTACATTGGATGACATATCCTCGAAATTATATTCTCCACATGGAAACGAAATAAATTCGAAAGTAGTTTGAAAACGACTAAAATATGAAAATCGTCTCTCAAATTTTGAATTAATATTGTCAATTTTAGAACAAAACTCTTCGATGTCGCATTGACAAGTACGTTTAATCTGATTTTCTAAATATAAAAAAATTTTTAAGTTATTAAATTTATCCGAAAAAACGTCTGTGATCTACTATTAAACAGCTCGCGATCGACCATTTGTCCACCCCTGATCTGTATGATTTATTTATTTGTATGATCTGTTATGCCGAAAATGTATAATTTGTATAATATTTAAAATATTCAAATATGAAAAAATAGGTATTTAATATGAAAAATTATCAATTTAAAATGTAAACAAGGTTTTAACAATACACGTTTGCAATTCAGCTTACCGCCAAAGAAGAATTTTAAATAACTATGAATAAAAATTTTACATTTTGAGTCTATTTGGCATTATTGATTAATTTTTTTAAATTTAATTTATATTTTTTTCATATTAAATTGAATTTTTCATATAAAATTGATAATTTCTCATATTAAATACATATTTATTTTATAAATGAATTAAAAATTTTTTTTATTTGGCAAAAATTGCCTAATTCACGAATTCGCCAATTATACAAATTTGGCATAACAGATCATACTTACTATAGCTAAAAATTTTATAAATAGATATACCAAGGTCCAAAACGGTATGTACCCTTAAAATATAGCTAATTTAACTTAATTATTTAATTTATGATTTTCGTGTAACATTAAACTTTTCAAAGATTAAGAATTCGTAATTATATCTTACATAAAGAAACATAAACAATAAATACTAAATAAAAATGTCAAAAACCATAAGACACTCACCGAACATCATCAAGTATATCTCCCTTCACCATTGGGGTTGCTATATTACACGCGACTATTAGACTGACGATTATGGTCATTAGTATTAAAACCAAAAGTGGCCCAAGAAAAGCCCAAATAAAGTAATTATTAAGACTTGGCCAACAATATGTATTTCGTCCGTATGTATCAATGTTCAATCCGGCTGTAGTGGCTACAATGATAATAGGTATTCCCCATCCGAGAGGTAAGAAACATTTGAGCCGTCCAGTTATTTTACCAGAGGTAACTGCATAAAATACAAACAACGCTTCAAAAAACATCCAAGTGAAAGCAACCAGGAAAAATAAATGCATTGCAATACCAACGGCACGACAGAAAGTTTGATTTTGTTGAGCAGGTAAAACGAGTAAAAATGTGAGACAGGCAATAAATAAGGACACGCTCATATTAAGATGGATAATGTATCTGGTATCTCTTAGGTTTTTAGAAGCAGCAATCGTAATGATGAATATCAAGAGACATAGTAACGAGATTGCTAAACCGGCGTAGGTTATGATGTTTAGAATATTCATATAATCGTCCGCAGCAGCTACAGGCTCCATAAGAATGGCAAAACTAGTTAAATGTTCACAATTGATGCTGACATATGTTGAGTTCCAAGATGTTTGAGTGCACCCATTATTGGCCCATGACCCAAAGGAATTGTTCGTTTGTACGGAATCATTCCAAAATACTGCAAGCCACTGATATTTGAGATTAGGATTGTTTGATTCTACATTATCCCATGGCATAAATATACCTTTTCTAACATTGGCTTTTCGGAATTTCAAATTGATTTGAACAAGGCTTTGACCCGGGGTTGAAGTCAAAGGTGGATTAGTATTAATGGTTACCACTTTACTGTTTATCACAGAATTTGAGGGAAGATTTAGATTGGTCACTGTTGGCATAACGTTAACTGCACTATAGATCGAAGAAGTAACTGCTACTACTCCTTGATTTTTTAAAATTGTGTCTTTAGTTATCATAAATGAATCAGTTGAGTTTCCCCAAGTAGTCATGTTTGCCTTCCAAGCATCATCACCATAACTCGGTAGATTTATCAAATCACATTTAGTATTTCCGCTGTTATAATTTAGTAGTGATATACCAAGGGTTGGACGAACTAACGACAAAGGAGTACAAGTCAATGATAATTTCGCAGCAACCTTTAAATAAAAAGCGTCCGCTTGTTTCATTACCGATAGAGGAGACTGGAAGCTATTATTCATCATTGTCACCCAATCATTTGTATATTTATCTAGCATAATCTCTTCGTTCACATTTACAAAGGAATCAGTTAGTTGAGCTGCTTGGGAATGCATCAATGAGTCTGGGATTATCATATTCGTTGCAGCATTTAAAAAGATTGAGATAGAAGCCTGCGTAAGATTCGCATTGGAACCACTATTTTTAAGAACTCTATTAACGATTCCCAGTACCAAGTTTGCATCGTCGCTGGATGTTAAAGTCATTGTGGAGGAAGATAGTTTGACAACATTTTCTAACGTTTCATCAAGGCATATATTTCCGTTTGTGTTTTGACAATTTTGCAAAAGACTGCACTTCTTTTGTAAAGGCATACTTATATTCGGAGTACAAAATCCATTTAGAATCTGATGAGATGCCTGAGGGGTTATACACGAGGCAACTTTGTCGTACCAAACTACCAGATTATTTAGCGCTCCAGTGATTTGTTTTCCTATTTCAATATTCTTTGCTAACGTCCCATCCGTAACCGAGCTTGGTAAAAATGAATTTGATAGCTGTATTGTTAACCCGTTTATAAATAAAGTGAGACCCGTTTGATCACTCCAGGCTATTCCGATATTTGTCCAAGTATCTTTAGGGATGACAGAAGCTTGTTTTAAAATCCATAATTTCGTCCCAGTATCTAAGGAAATTAACAAGTCGAAAGAGTTATCACTTGTACCACGTACTAATCTTATTCCAAGACCTTTCTTCGTGTCTCGGCCAACATTTAACATGACGACCTGATTATCCGTTATGGAATTGATAAGAACCCATACAGATAATGTCAGACCACTTTTACAAGTGGCGGGATTATTCAAGCAACAACTGTCCAATGATTGAGGTATATTTGCTGTAGAAAATTTGGAAGAACTATTTGCTGATAAATATTGATCAACAGCATCTACATTTAATTTAAACATTAGGTCGACATTCGGGTAGCAAGACTTCTCAAAGACACCATTAGAAATACTTTCTGGGTCGGTCCCAGGAATTACGTGGTACAACATCAATTCGCTCATACAAATTGGATTTGCCTTATTAGATTCAGTGGGATGGCGTCCAAGGAAAACTGAAGAGGACGAAGAAAAATTATTATTTTCTAGTGTACAGGTAGCAGCATTAGCAGCAGCTAGAGTTATTTCATTTACTTTAACAATAGGATTTTTGTCTATACTCCAAATCAACTGTAATTGAAACCATTCATTTATAGGGTAGCCCGTCATAGTTGTCGTACATGTTCTATTTGAGCTACGTATTATAAATTCAGTCGAGTTTGTTGGTAATTGACTGATAGAGACTCCTGTAGTAGAGTTTGATTCTTGACCGCTAAATAAGATGTATCCTCGCGTTTGAGACGATGTTATAGGTAATAATTTCATATTAATGAACAGCACGAAAGATTGACAAATATTTGGTCGAATAAGACAGTGAATGGAGGAAGCTTCTAACTTAGCATAAGATTGATCTATTCCATTTGTGCAAATCGCAGCGTTTTTTACATCCTGTTTATTATTACTAAAACTAGTGGAAAACATTGTAATTCTGGTTGTATTTAATTTATAATGTAAACCGTAAACTGTCCAAAATAAAGTGGAAATACTCAACAGGTTTATTTGAGTAGATGGTATTCCTATCAACTTTTGTAGCTGAATATCGTTTAGCATGATGTTATAGAATACCATATTAAAAACCAGAAGGTTCTGGTTTGAAGAAATATTTTGAGTTCCATCTCCCAAGTAAAGCCTTGCCAAGTTATTTGGAGAAATGCTCACAGAAACTGCACTTTCGCTTTTAAACCTTTTGCCATTGATAAGAAGAGACATACCATTATTCGGTTGCCAAAGTAATCCTATATGAATCCATTCACTCAAACTTCCAGAAAAAGATAGTGGAATTGTAGTTGCAGACCATAAGGATGAAGCCATTCGGACCCACCCCAAAACCTGAAATCCTTTCATTAATTGTACCCCAAATCCATCAGAATTAATATTGCCCTGTAAAATCAGTGAATAATTATTAGTCAATGAATTTCGGAAATCTTGAGTGATTAGGAACCAGCCACCAATGCTAAATCCAGACGTACATAGGCTTAAAATTGATGGACAATCCGAAGCATTGCTTGGCAGAGGAATGCTAGCTGAAATTATACGAACAGCCTGCGTAACATTATCCCATTCGACTATTCCGTCATAGTTGGAACTTTGATTCATATTCTTTATTTGTATTAAATCACTTATCGGAGGATTAATTAATGTTTCTCCTTGTTTTACCCAAGTGGCAGTAGCAAAAAAATTATTATTCACAAATCCCATGGTATTACTGTATTCATCTGGGGTCATGTAAGTTTCAAAATAACTCATTTCTCCGAACACAAAATTAGCGAATTGCCAAATATTTTGGGTATTCCAAATCGAAGAATCATCGGAATCAAATCGACCTAAGACCGCTCGCTTGCCTAAGTCTCTAGGTTTGGATCGGAGGTCAGGTACTGAGTTTATGAGCCCGTAGTCGATTCCATTAATTAGTAATTGAAGTCCAATATCTTCACGCCATAAGACCCCGATATTCATCCACTGGTCTGAATATTATAAAATAAATATCCAAATTCTATACATTTTCTTGCATTTATTATCTATTTAATAATCGTTGCATGCGTTAAAATAAAGTTCCTTGGTGGTTACCCCTAACATTAAAATTGACAAAAATTGTTTAAGAATTTTGTGAAAAAAATTTTTTTATTAATTTCGAAAAATTTAACCGTCATCAGCAAAATAAATGAGTTATAAGTAGAAAGTTTTATAATGAAGAAGTCACAAATTATGTAATTATTTTATTATCAAAATTCGAAAGCCAATTGAAAATATTTATTAATTTCGACGGTTTAACCGTCATCGTCAGAACAAATGATCTTTCAAACGAAATTTACTTATATATTAGGGTGAGTCATAAGTTGTGGGGCACTCTTTCCAAAGTAATTATCTTTAATTACAACATGAATTGTCGAATCGATATTAATTGAATTTGTATATCGTAATAAAGCTCATAAACTGAAGTTTCAGTATTTGTAAGAAAATCATGATTTTATGTTCATTCTAATTTTTTAAACATTTTAGAAAATTATGGAAAAATTTGAAATTAGAGTACATTTGAAATTTTTCTGGAAAAAAGGTCTGAGTTCAAGGGCTGCCGTAAAGGAAATTTCCCAAGTTGAAGGGGAGGGCTTTGTCTCCAAATCTTCGGCAGCAAGATGGTTTAAAAAATTT
>MQRK01232086.1:18804-32380 GCA_001938485.1 Girardia tigrina | reverse complement strand
TGTTGATCATCATAAAGATGATAAAAATTGTGAATGTAATAAATGTTCTGTCAAATGTGTGAGTTCTCTTAACAAACATGAAACTCTATTGTTTTCTGTACCCTTTCTATTATCACCTTTAATTGTAGAGTCCCATAGTTTACAAGTTCTGAGTTATTCGCACAGTGAATACGCTTTCTTGTTTCTCTAATCTGAATATTTTTCATACCTTTGATTAAATCCGCTTTAATGACATTCACTCGGGCTCCTGTATCTAAAAGACACTGAACATTTTTATCTTTTATACGAAATTCTACACTTGGCCGTCCTTTCAATTTTTTATAATTTATGTCAAACTTTGCTATTTTTAATATATATGTTGTAATATTTCTTTCCTTTCTTTCTTTTTCAAAATCCATNCTATCACATTTTTCATTATTTTCTTTATTCAAACTATTTAATTCACACATTTCCAGAGGAATATTTTCATACATACAATCAAAAAATTAATCACACATACATTCATATGTACAATCAAACATACATCTGCATTGACTTTCTAATGAAGCACACTGATCACCTCTCCCTGTGATCGTGCATCCTCGTTTCCCTGATCACCTCTGAATTTTCTGTAACCTCTTGGATATTCCTGTCTTTTAGAATCTTCTTTTCTATTGGTTTCGTCGGTATAGCCCCGTCTTGAAGAGTTATCTCCTTCATACAATTCATCATCTAATTCATCCAATTCCGCTACTGAATATTTCCTATTTGTGTACTTTGACCGGTCTCTATATCTTTGATTCGAGTAATTTTTCCTATCATTTTCCCATCGATTTCTTCCATTATCCCGTTTCCATTGCTCGCGTTCCTTAAACCTATTCGGGTTTTCATAACATTGTGTTCTTATGTGTCCTTTTTTATTGCAATGATTACATGTCACATTTGGACAATCTCTTCTAACATCTCCTTCTTCATGACCTGCCCAACAAGTAATTTTCTTCTTGTAACTTCTGGAATTTCTCTATTCCGCGGTCTTATTATTCTCTTTTTATTTTCCACTGTTTTCCACTCATTTGCTCTTTTTGTATTATATGCTGCCACTGGTGCATTTCTTTTCTTTTTCTCATTTTCGAACATTCTTGTTTGTATTTCTTCAATCTCATCAGATTTCGTGATACCTTGAATGGCTATTTGTTTTTGTACTTCATCATCATCTGTCAAGTTAGCGTATACTAAATTTGATAGTTCTTTCTTACCTAGCTTTTTCTCTGAAAAATTTCTCTATTAGTTCATCTGCCTTTCTAAATATTATTGTGGGATCGCTGGAGCCAATTCTCAAATCTAACATTTTTTTCGATATATCTAGTACGGTTTTTTCCTTGGAGAACGCTGCTCTTAATTTTTCTTCACATGTTTCACCGCGCGCTGTTTCATACTTGATTATTGCCTCCGGTGTCATGTATGGCGTGACTAAAATGATTTTCCTTTCCTCCGAAAATCCCATTATCTTCCCGTACCTGTTGAAATTCTTTATAAATGCTTCCACTTTTGTCTCAGATCCGTCGAACGTTTCAGGACCTTTGATATTCGGAGTCACGTGGTCGTGTGTCGCCATATTATGAACACCAATTTGACTTTTTATATTTTTATTTAAACAACAACTTTGATTGTCCTTACGACAAACTTTGTCAAAACTTTCGTACATTTGCATTCTAAACGAAATTGATTAATGAATTAATTCTCATTATTTTTTTAGCAAATGAGGAAATAAATATTTTATTAAAATATTTACTCCAAACTTATTGGATAATAATTAAGATGATTATTAATTATTTAAAAAATATTAATTTGATTTATTTATTAAATATTATAAAAATTAATTAACTTATTTAAAATTTTAAAATTATTTGAAATTAAAAATAAATTTAAACATTACATATTTTTAGATAATAAGAATTAAAATATTAATCATCCATCTGGGTAGGAGGACACAATTCCAAATCAACATATACATTCAAACACAAAACATCAAACATTCAAATATTCCTCACATTCTTATTTTGTAATATTTAGTTGATGCAAATTGATGGAATCGCTCTAAGTTATCCATTTAGTGTCAAGGATTTCAATATCTTAACAATATATGAGACGTAAATTAACTGACTGAGAGAGGATTGTATTAAATACTTTTGAAATTTTGTCAATCATGTTATATAAATCGTGGCATAAAGTTTAGCATACCCCGTTTAAAGTAATCAAAAAATACATTTTTTTAAATTTCAAAAAACTGAACGCCATTTTTCAAAATTTATTGTTATTAATTTCGGCGGATTACCCAATGCCATCTTCAGACTAAATTAACATTAGTTTGTGCAGCTTATATATTTGAAAATTATGATTGTGTAATAAAGGCTCTATTTGAAAATGTTTAACAGAGAGTGTAAAGCTTGAATATTAATTTTTGGATCCATAGATCTTATTAATAAGGCCTCACACGTTACTCTCTTCCAGTATTTTTTTAAATCGATTACATAGAATTTGAAAATCATTTTCTTCGATTTTTCTTTTTATATTTTAAATATTGCTCCTATTGTTCAATCGAATATATTGTTTGATCCGTTTGCAGAGATGACGAGATGTCTCTCCAATCTATGTGGCTTTATGCCCATTACAAGTATGTTTATAAACAAGATCGGAGCACAAACCGAGAGGAATGAGGGCCTTATTGCTGAACATATCACAAATTTTATATAATTATGAAATAATTTTTAAGTTCATAGTATTTTATATAATATTTCAAAATAATATTTATTATATCTATTTATGTTTTAAATAATTGATTTTTATTTGCATTATTGTTTGTATTTTGAAAGTCATATATAATGAGCCACTTTTAAATATATATTTATTTTAATGTTTTAACAATTATTTTATGTATTTTTCCTTATAATAAGTATTTACGATTCTTTTTTAGATTAATGCCTAAAATTTGTATTGAAAAACGTTGGATTATTGTTCATAAATTGATGGAAGGATTATCTCAAAGATCAGTATCAAAATCGACAAATGCATCTAGAAAACCCATTCAAAATATTTGGCAAAAATATGTTGATACTAATAATGTCATTGATAAACCTAAATCTGGTCGCAAACCAAACATTTCAATTCGGGAAGAGAGAAATTTATGCATAATTTCAAGTAGAAATCAGTTTATGACAGCCAAAGATCTATAAAAAAAGAGGGTTTACTAACCAATATGTATCAATAAGTATAGCCAATCGAATTCTGAAAAAAAATACGGATTGAATGGTCGAGTAGCAAAGAAAAAAAGATATTTAACAAAAGTGCAAATTAATTGGTGTACTTCAATGCAGACTTGGGATCAATATTTACTTGAAACTCTTATATTTTCGGATGAATGTCCGAATAATTTTAAATATAATGGAAGAGTATATGTCCGAATAAAATCAGGGACAAGATATAATGAGAGAAATTTATCTCGTAAATTTAATTATAATGCAAAGACTCTAATGGTATTGGGTTGTATAAAATATGACGGTACTCGCTCCTTGATTAGATATCAAGATAATGCCAATAGTGTAGAGTATAAACGAATTTTAAGAGGAGGACTCTTTCCTTTATGTGATACCAGGGATATTTTTGTTCAAAATGATGCTTCAGCTCATAGGTCTAAGTGCACATTGAATTTGCAAGAAAATAATGGAATCCATTATGTATGTGATTGGCCTCCTAATTCTCCCGATCTCAATATTATTGAGAATTTATGGTCAGAAATAAAATCAAAAATGAACAAAAGACATTTTTTTAAATATAGATGAAACTTGGTAATTTTTTCATTGTGAATTCATGCGATATCCTAATGAAAAAATATAAAAACTTTATAAATCGCTTCCTCGACGTTTAAATGCCGTTAAAATAAGTAAAGGTGGTCATACAAAATAATAGTTTTACTTTATATTGTATCTAATAAAATATATGTTGTTATATGTTTGTTTTTAAAAACTTTTACGGGGATTTAAAAGGTGGCTCATTTCTTATGATCTTTATATTTTATTACCCATTTTATAAAGAACGATTTTTGCGCAAATGGCTTCATTAAATATAATACTTTTGATTTTTTTCAGTAACTTACAATACTATAATAATTATTTTATAGATTAACGTTTTCGAATAAAACGTTAATTATTATATTTACATAGGTTTAAAAAAAAATTTAGGTGGCTCATAACATATGAGAGGAGGTGTATTATTAAGCTGTTTATTATTACTATTTTTGACTCGTATAATATTTTATCTTAAGTTTGATGAGTTAATTTTTCGATAAATGATTTTGACTATCCATTAAATTATTAACAATAAATTATTATATCCTAAATTATTAACAATAAATTTTTAAATAGTGATTTGCATTCAACCATTCATAATAAATTAGAACTATTATTTTTTTAAGATTAGAAGTAATTATAAACACAAAAAAGTTTATCTTTACCAAAGTTACTAGAAAGCAACTCTTTATTCCTGACAGGCCACATCCACATTACAACATGTGCTATAGACATTGTTGGGGTGGTTAAAGGATCAACTTTTCCAGCAACCGGTTTCAAGCAGCCGAGATAAACTGTTGTTGAAGATGCAAAATTTTGATTATGAACATTGTAATTTGTTGTCGCTGTAACAAATTGATCTCCAATTAGAAACTAAAGAAATTATTGATATCCATATTTTAAACGAATTATGTTTACTCTAATGTATCCCTCATTTCTGGTCCAAGAAAAGCCAATAACCACCCAAGACCCGACGTACTTATCCATTGGCACCTGTGCTGACCATTGTTTATTCCTACCAGTAATCATAAGATTGAGTTTGCCACGTTGAAAATAAAATTCAAATCCTTGATAACCTTGGGGTCCTTCATAAAAGACAATCATTAAAAACTACAGAATAAATATTCAAAAAATTGTGCGTACATATTATTAAGAACACCAATATGACTTTTATTATTACAATAATTTTTATTATTACAACAAGTTTGTTCGTCCTCAGGACAATCTTTGTCAGAGCTTTCGTATGATTGCTTCCGTCTATTAATTAATAACTTTAATGTTATTATCTGAGCAAATGGAGAAATAAATAATTTGTTAAAATATTTACTTTAAATTTATTGGATAAAAAATTAAAATGATTATCAATTATTTAAAAATATTAATTCAATTTATTTATATAAAAAATAGTAAATAAAAGTAATAAACGTATTTAAAATTTTACAATTATTTAAATTAGAAATAAATTCAAACATTACATATTTTTAGATAATAAGTATGAAAATATTAATCATCCATCTGGGTAGGAGAGACACACTTCCAAATCAACATACACATTCAAACATAAAACATCAAACATTCTAAATATTTCTCATGCATATGTCCATGACCTGTTTTCATTAAATTTTGTTCTTTATGATTTTATTATTGAAATTTCAAACTTTGTTCATTTAGTATTTTGACTTTAAATTGGAAACTCATTGAAAATAGATATTTTCGTCAATTATTTATGTGTTCGTCCTCCGTGTTATCGTGTAAATATTTTTTTTCGAGAAAATTATTAGAATGAAACAAAACTCTTTCTAATTCAAATTAATTTTAAATGGGCACCTCTATTTTTCTCAATTATTTATTACTGAAGATCCAGTAATGGTGACACCATTTATTTTGTTTATAAATTTAATGAAGAATGACCTTGGCTTCATTCATCAGGGCCCCCCTCAACAAAAAATGTTTTAAAAATGTGAAGAAAAAATTTATTTACCAAAGAAATTTGAAAATTATGATTGGATTCTAGAAGGATAATGGATGCTAAAATCTTTATAAAATATTTTAGTTAAATAAGCTGTGGAAAACAACATTCTGAATTCGGAAAATGAAATATTCTGACATCTTTTCTTCTTAAAGTTTTAAAGTGACATAAAAATTGAATAATGAAAAAACAAATAAATGACAAGGAAATAAAGATTCTTTTTTTCATTTTTTAATAACAAAATGGTTACCCCATGAAAACAAATTAACGGAGCCCCTAGTTTCATTATTATTTAGAACACCGATTTGACTTTTCGTATTTTTATTTATACAACAATTTGGATTGTCCTTAAGACAATCTTTGTCGAAGCTTTCGTACGAGTGCATTCTAAACTAAATTGATTAATGAATTAATTCTTATTATTTTTTAGCAAGTGGAGAAATTTATCAAAATATTTACTCAAAACTTATTGGATAAAAAGTAATATGATATATAATTATTTAAAAGATATTAATTCGATTTATTTATTAAAATTTGTAAAAATTAATTAACTTATTTTACTTTTTACAATTATTTTAAATTAAAAATAAATTTAAACATTACATTATTTTAGATAATAAGAATTCAAATATTAATCATCCATCTGGGTAGGAGAGACACAATTCCAAATCAACGTACAACATTCAAACACGAAACACCAAACATTCAAAATATTCCTCACAATTATAATTAGTGTTTCATTAAGGGTTTCATTAATTAGGTGGAAGTTAAAGTCATCGGATAAGTGAGCCTTAAGAGCGTTTCTTAAATCTTTTACTGAAAAAGTACAATTTTTTTAACGAAGAATATTTGATTCAAGGCCGATGAAAGGGTTAGGGGTTCATCTTTTAGTGGCCTTTATTTTTTGCACAATTTAGAACAACAGTTTATACACAAGATTTGTCAATGAATTTTACTTTTACAAAGATTTACTTTTGAAAAGGAAAGGATTAATAAATTATCGTTTTTAACCATTGGGAGGAATATTCTTGCAAGTTGAGAATATTAAGTTCATTTATTGGTAAACTTCTTTTCTTATTCCTGGTTTTTTTATACTTGATTCTTAAAAAGAATTTCTTATTATTTGAAAAAAAATTTAAATAGCAATTTAAAAACTAAATTTAAAGTTGTTCAATTATTAAAGTTATAGTAATAATTCTCGTAAATAAAATAATGCCATTGATATAAGAGAGACTAGATCCCTGGCAATTTAGTTTCCGGTCTAAAAGAGGTACTTTACAGGTCATAAATATACTCAGACTGATGCAGAAGGAAGATCTATATAGAAACTAGAAAGAATCTGTTTTCTTTCTGTTATCTTCATTGTGGTGATGTTAATTCTCACCGCGTTCGATAATGTCGAACTCCAATGATGTCATGAGACATGACATCACTTGAGTTCAAATTCCGGTGATTTCATGAGTCATGACGTCACCGGAATATGCAATTACATGAACTGACCCCAGGGCATATTGCACCATATTGCCTCAGTATAAAAGGGGATGACTATATCATTTTAGTCGTTTTATCTAAACCCACACAACTGTAATTAATATATAATATAAATAGTTAAACGTTCTTTATATTCATTTATCTGGAAAAGGCCTTTGATAGAGGTGCGTGTGATGTCCTGTGAGCAAGCCTGAAAAGATCCGGTCTAACGAATTAAGTTCTTTGTCTGATAAAAGAACTTGCCGAGAATTGTTTTTTCTTGCTTTGGGAGTAACGAATTTTTCATGGAAAGATTGGTCCGGATGGGATGTATGATTTAATTTTGTTTATAACTAGGTTTTTCAGGTATTCAATACAACTGATACACAGAGATATCAATCGTACTCGTAGAAATCTGAATATACTGAGGAACACATTTTTCGAATTCGGATTGACTAAAAGTGCGACTAAAACGAAAGTAATGTGTCTTACTGACGATTCGGGTACTGTTATATTGCAAGTAAAGTGTGGTGAGACCGTCATAGAATGGGTGAAGAAATTTTATGATTTAGATAGTATATGTATCATTAGTGGTAGCTGCAGCTGAGATATTAGTCAACGGATACATAGTCAAATGCGAAAGCTAAAAGAAATGCAACCCGCTTTTCAAATCAACCATATTTCAATGATATTGAAAAAGCGATTTATCGAATCGATTACATTTGCTATAGTCTATTATGACAGTGAATGCTAGACAACATCTGAGAAGGATGACACGGTTAAAAGCTCTCCATAACAGTTTCACACATACGTCCCGAAGAAAAACCAAGCTTTATAAAATCCCTAATAGGGAACTATCTTTGGATTGACTGAAGCAAAATGTATTCTAGTCAAGAGGCGTATTTTATTCTGAGTACAAAAAGAAAAAAAAATGGTGAACAAAGTCAAAAGACTTTTAAGATCTAAATTAGTTTTGAATAAACACAAATTATGTGAGGAATATTTGGTGTGTGGATGTTTTTGTGTAGTTTTTGCATGTTTAAATGTTGTATGTTGATTTGGGATTGTGCCTCTCCTAACCAGAAAGATTACTAATATTTAATTTCTTATAATCTGAAACTAATTTATTTAAATTTAGATTTAATATTCAAATTTTTAATTTTTATTATTGCAACTTTTAAATAATTTTAATGATTTTATTTTTGTAAATTTTTAAATAATTAAAATCAAATTAATGTTTAAAAATGACTATAAAAATATTTTATTTCAGCCAATAAAATTTAAAGTAAATATTTTTAAATAAAATAATCTTCAAAAGTATAGTTCAGATTATGATGGGAGATGTTGAAAATTTATTGATGGATCTAAGTGAAAGCAATACTATTGATCATCATAAAGATGATAAGAAATATGAATGTAATAAATGTTCTGTCAAATGTGTGAGTTCTCTTAACAAAGTAGACAGGTGTAAAAGGCAACTGATGAGAGAGAGTGTTCCTGGCGACATGCTCTTGATCTTCAGAAACGGTAACTAAATGTCAGAAAATATAGAATTTCTTAATTCTGGAAGGGTCATAGACAGTGATGAAGAATTAAAGGCTCTGCTTAAAGGCTCTTTAATCGAAAAACTGAAAGAGACTAGAACAAGGAAATGAATATCCGAAAATGCTTTAATCACATATCAAGAGAGTAGACTGTACATTCCCTTCTTGCTATAAGGGATTCGCTGAGAAGAGGGCATTAAGTAGATTTGTAAATAATGTACATCTGAACACAGTGCTTCAACGAAATATGGATAGTGGTTTTATATATACTCCATAGAGAACTGCCACAAAGTTATAAAACTAAAGTATGGTTGCATAGACATATATTAGTTCATCGTGTAATAAATTTTAATGGTACTCCGTAAGTACTCCAATAGCTCCGTAAATGAACGAAACATATCAGACGAAAGATGTCTAGATATTTTGAATCCAATCGTAAAAATTGATGTAACAGTGTATCTCGGTACTACAATCACACACATACATTCATTCGCAGAAAAATTGTTAATTGAATATCATTGTGAGGAATATTTTTGAATGGTGTTTATTGTATGTTTTTTGGTATGTTGTTTTAGGATTGTGTATCTCTCACCCAGATGGAAGATTGATATTTTAAATATTTTAAACCGTCGAATTATTTAATAAATTAACAAAATTTAAACAACCAATTTTAAAATTAAATTAATATTTCATAAATAATATTTTATTAATAATTTTCTTAAAGTAAATAAAATTTATTTTTCATTTAATATAGGGGAATAAATTATTTTATAAGATAAATGTATTATTCTAGAAGATAAAAAAATTATTCTAGAATATAAATGAATTAAAATAGAAAATAAATAAATTAAAACTGAAGATAAATGTTTTTTGTTTTAAATTTTAAAATTATAGTTTTAATTTAAATTTAAAATTAAAAAAGGTAAAAATTTAACTAAAAAAGGTAAAATAAATTGTATTACTATTATTTGTAAATAGAATTTTAATCAAAAAGCCATGAACTTAAAAAATTTAAAATTACCGGACCAAGATGATTCCAGTGAAGAAGAATTCATCGAAATCCCAAAACAGCCAAAAACATCTCAGCAAGTAGATAAAAAATAGTGCAAGATCCAACAATAAGCGTGGAAAAAATACTATTAACAACATCACAATTTGAATGTAAACATTTATTGACAACACAAACAGATTCTTCACAATAATAAATATAATAAATATATTTTAATAAATATATTAATAATTATAATAATTGGACTACTTACAATTATAAGTAGATAATAATAATATAATTATTAACTACAAAATAAAAAAGTTTAACTAAAAAATCATATTCAGAAAAATTCAAAAATTAAATAAAAGAAAAATTAGAATTTAATAAATTGGAAAAAAACCAATATAATAATTAATTAAAAGTAAATAACTAAAAAATTAATGTTTAAAAATAAATTAAAATAATTAATAAAAACAAATTAATAAATAATAATTAAATAAAAAAGAATGAATAAATACTTATTAATAATAAATTAATTAAATAATAAATTAACTAATTAATTAATTAAAAATAAATAATAAAAACAAATTAATATACAATATATTGTCTAAAATGTTAGTTAGTTTGTTTGTTGGTTGGTTATTCGGTCACGCTTTGATCAAAATACGAAATTTCATATGCACCCGAGTGAATCCACGAAAAGATGTGGTCAATCTGGATAAGTCGCATATTAATACTAGTTATAAAATTAAAAAATTGATTTTATTAATGAATTAAAAAAATTTTTAATGCATTTTTTTTGTAAACCGTGGATTGTTATGACAACTATTTTCTAATTCACTTGCCTTTATCATCACAGACTGAAAAATTATTCGCATGTATCGAAAAACAGATTAAAGTCCGATTGTAATTAAATCAATAGAAAAAAATTCAATAATCATAATTCAAAAAACAGTTTCACAACAACATTCTCTATCTCAAATATCAATCTCAATTTCCCTTCATCAATTCCAATCTTCACTTGTCGTCGTTGGCAGTCCCAAATAACAATAACAATAATTCCTCAAAACCCAACAATCGTTTCTTACTCGAAGAATCTCTCTTGAGCTGGATTAATGATTCTAATATTTGGTACTCATCTACCCTTCGACAAACAGAATCTCAACAAATTGTCAGTTATATTCAATTTAACTTTATTCATGTTTCACTGTTACAGAATACATTTGTTATGTTCCTTTTATGGTATAGTTATATAGTTTAGTTACATTAAAATTTCTTTTTTGTATTTTTATTTATTTATATCATTTGTTAATGGAGCTCCTTGAAACACCCGGGAAGCCAATAAAATCGACCTAAAACTGCGCTGGTCGACCGACTGTTAAATCACAACCGAATTCGAATAATGCCGATTTGGATGATTCCTACAAGGAATTTCGTGAAATGTTTTATGAAAATACTAATATTAATTTATTTGATAAATGAGATTTCTATCACTTATTTACTGTTGGGTTCTTGATTGAGATTAAGACTCATTAACACCAAAATTTTATTTCTAACAGAATTAACAATTTTTCGTCGAGGAACTTTTCTTTGTTTTCTTTTTGACCAGATTTTTATATAAAAATATGGAATTATAAATACTGTTAAGCTATTTTAAAATTGAAATTTTTTTATTCTCTTTATTTTGAAAATTTACATACCACTATTTTATGCAACTTAACTTAAATTAAAACCAACATAATTTATTGTAGTCATATTTTTACTAAACTAACCAAAATGATTTTTTATTATTTTAGACTTAGTTTAATGTTATTTTCTTTTATTTGTGAAACGTTTTTAATTAATAAAAGATTTTAACGTTCTATTTATTATCAATATTTCAGTTTAAAAGCATTTTTTACCTACAATTATTTTAAATACAATACAAATTTTAAATATAATTTAAATACAAAAAATAATTTACAGTATTCAAATTTTTATTACTATTACGATACATTAATGATAAAAGTTTTAATCTTTAATTCTTTTTACGAAAACTGTTTAGAATTACGTATTTGTCAAATCTTTAATTTGCAGAATTTCAAACTAACTTTAAAATTTAAAATTATCTGTTTTTTTTTACTTTACCTCTCTGACAACAAAGTTCATTATTTTACTTTTTAGAATAACTTTTAAAATTAGTACAAACATAATTATCCTTGTCTTTATATATTTCTTTTAAATCAATTATTTAAAAATCCATTATTTCCCAATTAATTTCATTTTAAGTTTTTTCTTTACAATTAAAATTTGATTATTTCTGAAGATAACTTTTTAAAATTAATTGAGATATTTTTTTAATTATAATTGCTTTAAAAACTTTTGATTTTAAATATTTACTTATTTTAGAAATTCTTTATAAAAATTAATTGTTTCCAAAATTTTAAGAGTGAGCCTGTCCTTCAAATTTACTAATTATGTAATAATGTTGTTAAATATTCGAAATTGAATCTGTTTAAATACGTGAAAATAGAATTCGATTTTTTGTGTTGTACCTAAATAAACTTTGTTGTTGTTTAGTGGTGTTCTATTTCTGGTGAAACTACAAGCTATCGAGCGATGAAGACATTATTGAAGATGATCAAGATATTCAAAGGCGACGAAGATGTGCATAGATGGTTCGAGAGAGCGAAGATCATTGCACAGAAGACTGGCGAAAATTTGGTCGACGCATTCCCCCTTTTATTCGACGGGTTAGCATTTACAGTGCGGCAAAATTTACCCAAAGACAATCAAAAGGATATGGAGAAGGTCGAGGCTGCCTTGGTAAAAGTCTTTGGGAAGGATGATGTCGATTTCTTTTCAGAGTTGCGGTCGAGAATGTTACAGAAAGATGAAACAGTGCAAGATTTAACCAAAGATATTAGGCGATTATGCAGATTATCGTAGTTTCCGATTAATGAAAAAATATTTAAATGTTTTTTCTTAAGCTGTTTACCCGATGATGTGCGAGTCAAATGGAAAACATTAATAGAATTAGATGAGATATCGCAAAGTAAGTTAGTGGAAAAGGCCAGGATTATAATTAACTGGATGAGAAGCAAAGTTTCTGTATGTAGAAGTTATAGAGCTTTATCAGGGCGTGATGGAATTCACTCGTGGTAGGGCGATTCTTATAAAATGTCGCAAAAGCCCAATGACGAACTCTATCAGGCGGATGAGAGGCGCAAAAAAACCTCTATGCTGAAGTGTTTTTCGTGTGAGAAGCCCGGGCATATAGCCAAGGAGTGTATATCAAGTAATGCGTTTAAATGTTTTAGCTGTGGATGGCAGGATCATAAAGTGAACGAATATAAGAAGAAGAATCATTTAAACTTAAACCAAGAATAATTGGCACCGCCTATTCTGGTACGCAGAGAAAGGTGCCTATGCGGATGATGGTGAAGTTGAACGGTAAGTGGGTTAATGCTCTTATTGATAGTGGGAGTGATGTGAGTATTAAGAACACCAACATGGCTTTTCAAACTTTTATTTTCATTATAATCAGAATTGTCTTTTGGACAACTCTCAGCAAAACTCTCGTCATTCGACATCGTTCTAAATTGATAATTTTTTATTAATGTTTGTTAATAAACAATTATTCGAACAAATTTTCCATTATATTCTGATTTTATTTTTAAAGTTTAAATTTGTAGTTTTAGTATTAATTTTTATTTACATATTAATTTTATTTGAAAATTATTTTATTTAAATTTTAATATGAAGATTTGAAAAGATTTAATATTTTTTAATGTTTTTA
>MQRK01232086.1:6008-18733 GCA_001938485.1 Girardia tigrina | reverse complement strand
AACATCTAAAATATCAATTTTCCATCTGGGTGGGAGAAACACGTTTCCAAATACTAAACTCAACATACAAAATTCAACAAACCAATTTCAACATACCAAATTTAAAATATTCCTCACAGTGAGTATTGTAAGATATGAGTTAGGTAAGATAAGATGATTGAGTCTAATGTGTGTGTGTGTTAAGGTAGTTGATGGAAATGAAGTAACTGTGCTTGGAGAATGTGAGAAAGAGATTGAGTCAGAGTCTAATGTGATATTGAGATTAAACTGTTTATTTATGAGCGAGTTAGTTAAAGATGTAGATATTTTTATTGGCATGAATGGAATAATGCAAGGAGGAGGAATTAAAATTGATAATAAAGGTTGTGTTTCGTGGAGTAAAGAGGTGTGTCATAGCAGTGTAAAACAGACAAATCTCGAAATAAATGATATTGATTTTAATGTGAAATTTACTGGAAGGAAGTGGGAAGTAAAGTGGTAATGAAAAATATAACGCCTCAGTTATCAAATAAAGTTGCGAATTATCATATGGATAAAGACGCCAGAATTATGTTTCATGGGGTACTACAGGTTTGAATTAGTGAGGGTTGGTTATAGAAAAGTTCAAATAGTGATGAAGAAGGAATTATACCGTTGCTTTCGGTCAAACAAGAAAAAAGGGTAAAATAAGGCCTGTCATTGATTATCAAGAGTTGAATCAGTTTATTAGTTCTAATACATTAGATTCAGTATCAGTGGATGATGAACTTCGCGAGTGAAGAAATATGCCAAAGAATTGCAAAGTTATCGACTTGAAAAATGCCTATTTACAAATCGGAGTAGATTCAACTTTATGGAAGTATCAGAGAGTACGAATTAAGGGTGAATTTTATGAGCCTACAGGATTAGGATTTGGTTTAGTATCCGCCCCGAAAATAATATCCATGATTTTAGGCAACGTTTTGTCAATTAATGAAAAGTTCGCCGTGGCATTCGTAATTATGTAGATGATACCATTTTAAATGAAGACATAGGGAGAATAGAAGAAGTACGGAATCATTTATCGAAGTACGTTTTACAATGTAAAGATCCAGAGGAACTAAAAAGAGCGAGAGTTCTTGGTCTTCAATTGTCTCAATGTGATGGAGTATTAAACTGGTCGAGGAGTACTCCCTTGCCCTTGAACTTCCCAGATACGATCACTAGAAGATGTTTATATTCGATTTTGGGAAAATTAATTGGTCATTACCCGATTGGAAATTAGTAGTATGTAGCTACATTGATTAATTGATTACAATCGAATGAACTGGTGAATGAAGAGTCTATTGATTTAATTCGTGAAGTGATGGATCGTATTAGTAATTCAGATCCAGTACGAGGTCGTTGGAATGTGGATATGAGCCGAAAATGTACAATATGGTGCGATACAAGCTCTATTGCTATTGGATGTGTGTTGCAAATCGGAGACCATATGATCTAAGATGGAAACTGGTTAAGGCAAGGAAATGATTGTGCACATATTAGCATTGCTGAGCTTGTAGAGATTATGAAATGAATTAACGTGACTTTGAAGTGGAATGTGAAGAAGTTATTAATTGTTACAGATTCAGTTGTAGTTCATGGTTGGCTTGCATTGTTGAAGACAAGAAAAAGTCGAATAAAAGTTACCGGAATGAGTGAGATATTAATAAGGAGACGTTTGGCTATGATAGACAGTATTTTAAACGAGTCCGAAATAAATTGGGAGTGTGATTGGGTTCGCTCTGAACTAAACAAGGCAGATGTCTTAACTAGAGTAACAAGAAACTGGACACAAAGGAAATTTTTTATTATTTATTTTTATTATTATTTTTATTTAACAACAGAGAAAATTAAATGAGGCAAGAAAGAGTCATGAGCAACATCATTCTGGGATCGAGAAAAGTTGTCTGATAGCAGAAAAAGAAGGTTCTGAAGTGTTGAAAAAGGATATGGATAGTGTTGTTCGAAACAGTCAACGGTGTAGTAGTATTTATCCCGCCCCTATAAAAACTCCAAAGGGAGAAATATCGGGAGAAAAATGTTGGGAAAGTTTGGCTATAGATCATACTTATTACAAGAATAGAGTATATCTATCAGTAATTGATTGTGGACCTATTCGATTTTCTATTTGGAGAGAAGTAAAAACTGAAGGAGCCGACGACGTAATAAAAATTCTTGATGAATTATTTATGGAGCATGGAGCTCCCACGGAAATCCTTGTTGACAATGGAGGAGCTTTTACAGGTGAGAAATTCAAACACTTGTGCATTAAATGGAGTGTTAAGATAGACTATCGATGTGCGAACAGACCCAGTACGATCGGTATTGTGGAGCGTTGTCACCGTACAATAAAAAAAAATAGCGGATAGATCGAATATTGCTATTGCTGAAGCTGTGTATTGGTATAATATAGATCCTAAAAGAAGCAAAGTTTGAATTAAATCTCTGAGTGATAAATTATTTAACTATAATTGGAGGATTATGGGTGAAAAAATAAACGTGGAACCGATGAGTAACGACCGTAGAATGTTTGAAGTAGGAGAGAAAGTGTATGTCAAGCCGAGTCAACATCTTTGATGTACAAGTCAATGGGGTCAGGGTATAATTACAGCAAAAATTAGTCACAACAAATAAGAAGTAGACGGAGTTCCGAGACATATTCAGGATATCAGAAAATAATCTGACGATAATAATAAAAATAATCATGAAAACGAGTTATTTATGATTTAGAAAGCAGTGAAGCCGAGAGCGAAGCAGTTGATGAGGAGTTGAGTATTGAAGAGATCATGGATCAAACAAATCGTGACAAGCAACACAGAAGCGACCGAGAGAGAAGAGAACCACCGTTGCACAGAGATTACGAAATGGATACCTGATTTTTGGCGGGGATGTAATAATGTTGTTAAATAATCGAAATTAAATTTGTTTAAATACGTGATAAAAATGCGTGAAAACAGAATTTGATTTTTTTGTGTTGTACCTAAATAAACTTTGTTGTTGTTTATTGTTATTCTATTTCTGGTGAAACTATATATTATATTGCTAAAAATCAATTTAGTATAAATTTGCGAAATTTCGTCATCATCTGACAAGCTTAAATTTTACTATGATCATAAATATGCTGATAAAGTGCAAAATAGCGGAGGAATCAGAGTGAATAAGCTTAAGGGCGTGGTTTATCAGAAACTTTCAAAGACGAAAATTCAGCTCACCCGTCATATATGACGGGTCTTTTTCTAGTAATGATATATTATTTGTATCAAATTTTATTATTATGATGATTATAGTAAAATGTTACATTTCAAATTTTCAATCATGATATAATGGTATCGGGAGTAATGTTGTTTATTTAAGAAAATTCCATTCGTGCGTGATAATCAACTTATTCACATTGGAAAACATTTGATTTTGTTAAAAATCACTGTCTTATTTAGATGATATTTCCATTGATATTATATAAAGTAGAAATTAAAAGTAATTGAATATTACCTGACGCCATAATTGTATCTTTAGGAGTTATTGAATCATCATTGAATTTCAACCATAAAGCTGCTGATAGTCCATATTCACACTTCTCTAATTCACTTAAACATTTTTTATTGTATGCATGATCGCTTGCAATCGAAAACAATTCCAAACATTTTCCATTGCCGGGAAATAATAAACTTTGAGTATCTGTTGGAAATAAACCGGCACCGGGTGTGAAATCAGATGGTATTGAAAAAACTCCGACAGGGTTAAAATAATTAACTTCCCCCATTTTATTAAAATATTCTGTTAAACTTTGATCTGTGGGATATCGAACCTTTAGTGCAGTTGTAAGAAAATTGTCATTGGACCCAGCGTCATTTGACTGACTGTAGTTGAAAAACCAGTTATGGCTCGCCGTTGCACTGTACTGAATATCTGGACAGAAATCAAAATTAAACTAACCAAAAAATAGATAATTGTTGCAAAATTCTTCTACTTATGAAAATTTATTTCAAACATAACCCGAATGGGGCCACCGTCCTTTTAAAAGAATACTGCTCAAATATTTTTTACATCAATTTGACGACTCAGCAACAGGCGGCATTAGGTGCAATAGTCTTTTAAAAGGACACCCTATTACAAAACGACCGTATGAAACAAAAAATATTTTTTAATGTAGAACAAGTTATTTAGGTATAATAAACCAGAATTAATATCAAAAATTCATTTTTTCTAAAGGAAATAGTTTCGGCCCCATTAGGGTTAAGTAAAGAAACAAAAATAAATTCAAAAATAAAATATCCTACATTGTTTGATGGTAATTAAAAAAGGAAACTAAACAAATTGTAATGCAATGATTTTGGAGAATGTTCTTTAACGACGAAAAATAAATGGCAAATTTGGTTTGGAAAAAAAATAAAAAGAAAACAAATGAAACAATAAACGTAAGTAGTAAAGAAACCTTATAACAATAGGAAAAATATCAATTTTGAGAGAAGATTATTCAATTATTAATATCGCAAACCGTTAATATATTTTTGAAAGTTCTTATTCGAAGAGATAGTTTGACAATACAGTGATCACAATTATTGAACATTAACCGTGTTCATGTTCAAGAGCGGGAATGTATATTCTTATCATGTATTTTGATGCTGTTCAATTTTGAGAGTGACCATTGTAATTTGGTTTGTAGAATTATGGTTAAAGAATTTCGATTTGGAGATGTAGGTCAGAATTGTTTGACGATATTCATTTAAGGTAAATTCTGATAATTATTTTGAAAATGGTAAAATGTTTTCTGTACCAAACCTATTTTATTCCAAAGAAGAATTGAATGTTTAAACAATGGTTTATTTTACGAGTATAAAAAGGGATTCAAAATAAGAGAATTATATCATTCTTGAATGGGAGTATGTTGGCGAATAAAGTCGAATTTATAAAATAAAATTTGGTTTTCTTAGCCATGCCGGAGATTTATTAAGTTATAGGAAATAATAATTTAAGAAATTTATAATCTTATAGCGGGTTATAATAGCAATCCCAGATATCAGGGTACTCGAAAACTTCTTTTAATCTCAAATTATGAATTAAATTTTCAATAATAGATGTACAATAATAGATGTCAACAACTTTAAGTCAAGGAGTTGAAGATTATTTCATTACACTTAACTTTCAAAAATTGCAAGTAAAGGTTTAACCTTTGAGTGGTCATGTCATTTGAATTCGGATGACGACAAAATTCAAGAAATTATTCGATGGATAGAAAAATAATGATGAATATCATATTAGATAGAGAATTTATTCGAAATTATATCTATCACTGCAACTGGATTATGTTCCAATTTATTTTATTTCTAAAAAATGTAATGATGTGATACCACTGATACATTGGAAAGACTTGTCATCTCTGTTGGTGAGTTCAGAATTAAAACCAAAAAGAAAGTTACATTAGTATTGCTCAACATAAAAAACTTAAATAGTAAAATAGACATATAATTTTAAAATAATGTATTTACGATTTAATAATTAGAGGAAGTGGCCTGATCTGTGGAAGGTATTTATGATAAAAGATCATGATCCTAAAATCAATGTGCAAGCAACATCTTCAAATTCATTAAAAATATTTTTTTATGATTTAAAAAATACATAATTATTTGATTTTTTCATTATTACTTTCTCAATTTTACTAATTATCCGAATTAATTTTATAAAAATTATTTTTCATTAAAAAACATTAACCTTTTAAGGAGATTTATATAAATTTTAGAGTACATTTTTTTCATGCTATTTCTTATAAAGTAAAATTTTTGTAAAAGAAATTGATAAAAATTACTTTAATGAATAATTACTTTTAAAAAATTATTTAAAATCATAAACTTAGAAATTTTAAAGACATGTGAGTAGGAAACCAAGGACAGACGGCGAATAAGGATTGTCGTTTCCATAAAACAGTGTCGGGCAACTGGTGCGCCGTAAAAAATTCTGGGGGCGCAGCGAAAATTTTTGTTAAATATTTAAAATCGTTAAAGTTATTGAACTTATTCTCAAAAACAATCGAAATTTTCTCATTAATTATGTTAATTTAATATTTAAAAATTATAAAATATGTTACATGTTTAAATTTTTAAATAGTATAAATGGTCATTGTAATTACCTAAGAGTAAATTTATAGTGAGTCCCACAGGTGCACCGCAACTCGAAAAAGGTTGTCCGACACTGTTATAAAATGTTAAGGAAAAAACAAAAACTCAAGTAAACATTTCTTTAATGGTTATAACATTCTTCATCTGTGAAGAAAAATGTGTAGAAGATTTTAAAATAAACAGTTTTAATCATTAAATTCTTTAATTTACAAATTCATAAAAAAATGATTAAAGAAACGAAAAAAAAATTTTCTTTTCAGTTATCATTAATCAAACATTTGTACATAAAATTAAAAAAAATATTTCAATTTTCACTTTTAAATTATTTTACACATCTTTATCAAAAAAGTGTTGTGGAATTAAAATTAAATAATCTGATATCTATAAAAAATATTTTACAAACATCTTACTCAACAAATTTTCTATTGGAAGGGGTGGAAATTGTTGATTAATTGGTGTACCAGTAGAACTTGATGAAGATGATGACTGAGATGTCGCTGATTCTGAACTTTGTGTTGCTGTAGATTGTGTTGATGCGGTTTGTCCTGTTGTAGATTTGGATGATGTGGTTTGTCCTGTTGTAGATTGGGATGATGCAGTTTGTCCTGACGTAGATTGTGTAGTTGTGATCGCTGATGCAATACCTGTTGAAGATTTGGATGATGAGCTTTGTCCTGACGTAGATTGTGTAGTTGATGCAGTGGTTACTGTTAATGTCGAGGGATTTATTGCCGATGATGATGTGGTTTGTGCTACTGAAGATGCAGTTGTTGTTGGAATAATTGTTGAAGTTACAGAGGATGAAATATAAGTTATTGATGAATTTGAATAAGTTATTGTAGTAATAATGTTAGAACTACTCGAAGAACCATCACTAGAAGTTGTTGTACTGATAGTTGTGAAAGATGTAGACGGAGTTGGGATCAAAGATGTAGTTGTAGTTTTCGAATCGGTCGATGATTGTGTCGTAGTTGGAGTAGATTGTGTAGTTGGCGTTGTAGCAAGTGTGGTAGTAGTAGTATCAGTTGGAGCAACTGTAGTTGTTATAGTTTCTGTAACAAAAATAATTTTAGCATTTTGAATATTGAAAATGTTAAAGATATTAAAAAAAATTAAAATCCTTTTTATAAATAGAAATATGTAAAGTATAAATACGAATATGTCAGTAATACAAATAATACAGATAAAGTTTAGTCTTTTTGTACACAAATTCAGTTCATATAAATCAAGTCACAATATCAATATATTAAGTCATTTTATCCCACGATAATCTTCGGCAACTTCGATCTTGATTGATTAAACTTCTTTTAACTGGAATTTCGAAAACTGAAATCTAAAATAAAATATATTAAATCTATCAGGAAATATTAAAAAAATGGAAGAAAAAGAGAACTCGTTGGTAATTATACCCCCAAAAAGAGGAATGTATGCATGCTCATGTGACAACTGTTTACCAGTTTCCACATTTTCCTAACAAAAGAAAATCCTCGCCAAAAATTTTCAACGCACAAGAGAACAATAGCAGGCCTGTTGAATGTTTGTTGAGGGAATAACTGTTGATTTAGTCGTTATGGTTCCCAGTAAACGTTGAAATAAAATTGAAAATTTGTCTTTAGTGAAAGTTTTTGATATAATTTTTTTAATGTTATATTACAAAATTTTAGTTTACCTCAAAACAGTATAATTTTTTTTCCAAAAAACAAAAAAAACATTTTAATCCAAAATTACCAAAAAAAAGTTTGAAGTAGTAATAAAAAATTCTTTTTTTTTGAAAATAATATCGATAATAATAATTAAAAAAAATTTTAATTAATGATAAAATTTTATTTTATCAATAAAAAATTTTGTTTAAATAAACTAAACGTAAACGAACAGAAAATATTTGAAAAATGACCAAGCAGAAAGTAATGTCGATTGATTCGGTGATCAAATAATTAAATTATTGTTTTTTATTTGTAGAAAGGCGTTTTTGTCAGCGTCAAAGACATCCCCCAACAAAAGTACACCGTCGCTCTGGCGGAGTTTTTGAAAAAGTATTTGAAAAAAAATTTAAAACCGCGAAATTTGAATAAAACTTTTTTGAATGAAGTTCAGGCAAAGTCGAACAACCGGAATGGGTGGATTTAGTGAAATTGTCGCACGCCAACGAACTGGCGCCCCAGGACCAGGACTGGTACTTCGTCAGATGCGCCAGTATCCTCCGACATTTGTACAACCGATCCACCGGCATCAACGGATTGACGAAGATCTACAGTAGAAACAAGAGGAACGGCAGTCGACCGAGTCACATGGTCAAGGGAAACTGCGGTATTGTCAGGAACTGCCTCAAGACTCTCACCGGACTCGGAATGGTCGAGATCGTCAACGAGTAGCGATTTATAACGCGAGTTATTAATTGATTATTCGTTTTTATTTTCAGAAAACGAACTTTGACGAGCGCTGGTCGACGAGATCTCGACAGAATCGCCTTCCAGATGAAAGCTAAAGAACAATAAATTGTTTAATCGATTAATAAAATTTGGATTTGAATTTGAATTTTTATTGATTTAATAATTATTATAATTTAATCGATGAATGAATATTTGACTTAATGAATTCATTGCTGCCGGTTTTGCTGAATTTTGAAAAAAATATTTATAAGCGCGAAATTTGAATAAAACTTTTTTGAATCAAGTTCAGGCAAGGTCGAACAACCGGAATGAGTGGATTAAGTGAAATTGGCGCACGAATTATTAAACTTTTTGAATGTTCGAGAAAATTTGTATCGGACAATTTAGGACATTTTTAATATAACGTTTTTTTCTTTGCCTATTTTGAATATTTTTAAATAATATTGGATCGGTCGTTGCTATGGTGACATTTTGAATTTTTATTGATATTGTGAGTAGCATCAAAATCGTCCTAATTTATTAAATAATTATGACACTGTTCTTTGAACTTCACTGATTCTTCTTTTAACCGCTGGAGATCCGGTTGAATCGATAACCCTTGGTTGTTTGATCGAATATTCAATTACTTTCTTCCATTTTTTAACCGACCCTGCGATCAGTTAGTAAGTTGAACCAGCAATTTTTTCTACTAACATTTTAATCTAAGCGTAGATACTCGGTTGCTGAGAAATAATGTCAGAGGATGTCAACAATTATGGTTTAACAACTTTGGTTTATTTCAGCGATTTATTTTTCAAAGTTAAGCTAAGGTTAACTAAGAACACAGGTTATTCCGAGTCCATGACATCAATTTTCGGTTAAGAAATATCATTACAAAACTAAAGCTGATAAATAACTGCTTACAATCCACCATTTCTGGCTCTATTATCAATTGAAAGTGATATGATGAAAGACAAACTTTGAAGTTATTGACGAGTTTGTAGCTCTAAAGACAAGGAAAGGACAATTTTAAAGATTATTATATAACTTAACGTTGTTGCAGTTCTTTAATACTTGTGCACACGGACGGTTGACCGTAAGTGGCTGTGAACTTGTTTTTTTGTTCTTGTCATTTTTATACTTTGACTTATTACATCGCGAATAAATCAAATCTGGAGTGTCACACCGGGATTTTACCGCACTAGGTGACACCAACCCTGGCGACGCCATTGATCAACACATCAACTATATATTGTATTCAGTATTACTCATGACTTTGATAATTTCTGAATTTTGTAATGGCGGTGTCGACAATCTCTCCAACTCACTTTTGAATTTTCTTTTTCAATTTGCTTTTTGTTTTCTTTTTTAAGACTTTCAAGTTTTTCTATTTCGGTATTTGAAATAATTTTTAAATATTTTCAATAACTATAAAGATGAATGAATGTTTTAATTAATTTTTTACTGTTTTTAATCTTCCAGAAATTTTATAATAGAAATTCGTACTGATTTTGATATTTTTTACAATCTTGAAAGATTTTTAATGAAAAGAAAAAAAATATTATTAACATTTTTTCCAAATGTCATTATAATGTTAGAAGGTTCTTCTTAAATAATAAAGTATCATGTTGACATTTATTTGAATTTTTATTGATTTGAATATTATTACTTTAAAGATGAATGAAAGTTTTAATTTATTTATTACTGTTTTTTACCACGTTTTACTTAGCTTCGTTTCTTGTCTGGAACAAATCTTGAGATTGATTTTTCGACCATTTTCAGTCATCCGATTGAGCTGAATTTTTTTATACAGGCTTGCTTCCGATGACAATACAATATTTTAAAACATTTACGGCTCTACATAAATTACTGATATTTTCCTTTTCGTCTTACTAAGAATAAATTATTAAACGTTAATAATAGAGCAAATAAAATAATTTCTATTTACAATAAAAAAACATTATAAGAGAAATGTTAATTTATTAACCATTAGAAAGTTGTGGAATGAATAAATTTCTATTTATATATTGAGACTTTCAACGTTTAATGAAAAATATTTTAAATAAAAAAAAAATTTTTACCAAGATTTAAATTGAAAGATATTTTATTACAGTTTTATTTTTTTTCGCCATTTACATTGACAGACTTCGTGTTTGAAAAATAAAAAAATAATCGACCGCTTCATTATAAATTGTTCCATTTTAAAATGTTATATTAATTTTACATAAATAATGAAATAATTATTATTTGCCATTTATGCGATTTAATAATTTATTTCGAATAAAGTTAATTAGTTTTGATTATAAAAAGACAGATTGATTATAAAGTTAGAGATGATGAAATTCGTATTTACTTAAACTTAATGATGAACATTTTAGTGTTTAGAATTGTCATTTTAATGTTATAGGCAGGGCTCAACCAGAAATTCTTATTGGGGGGTTGAAAAAAAATTATTAACACATTAAAGATTTCAAAAAATATGCATTTAAATAATTTCTTATAAGACGCTGAATAAATACATGAATTTAAATGTTATTTTTACATACGAGTATAGGAATTTGAATTTGAGTCGAATTTTCAAATTAAATTCATTTTTATTTTTTTTATAAATTTTAAATATAATTAGAATATTTTGGGGGTGCAAAGGCACCCTTGCACCCCCCTGGTTGCGCTACTGTTTATAAGTACTTTTTAAACAAAAAAGATCGGCTATTAAGATGTTGCAATTTAAAATTTACGTTTCCTTTATATTCAAATAGAATTTTCAAAAAATGATCCACTCGATTATTTCAATTAGTTGATATATTTTTAATTTTACATTAATTACAAAATTATTATTTGTCATTTACGCGATTTAAAAATCCATTATAAGCAATAATAAGTAAATTATTAGTTTTAAATAGATTCGTCGAACTTCAATAATGTTCAAATTAGGATTGAGTTGAAAGACGACTTTATCATAGAAATTGAAAATAACAGATATTAATGAAGCCCGTAAAGAATTACAAAAAATATTTAACATTGTCGTATACTACCCAAATTCATATGTATTCGGACACGTAAAATAATTCTTATTAAAAATTTTAAATTATAAATAATATGTACTTATTTGTATTATAGATGAATTAATTTGATATTTTACGATAATCTAAATACAATTCTAAAATAATTTGAAGAAATCAAATAAAAACTAATAAAAATTTTATTCGCATTTAAAAATTTGTACTCAAATTCAAAAGAATTCGGACACCTACTATTTAAAATCTTGTAACATCGCCCTTTTCTTCTATGACATCTTCCATTCTTCTATTCATTGAATTGTATAAATCCTGACATTTATCAATGTGAAAACTATTACATATTGCTAAAATTTTATTCTTCAAATCAATTTTATTTTTAGGACGTTTTTTCGTAATTCCTTTTTCATAATTGCCAAAACACATTCTCTATTGGACTTAAATCTGGGCTTCCTGAAGGTCATGTCCAGAAGGACATATTATTTTTCATCATCCAAGTTTTTGTAAATTTAGAAGTATGACAAGATGCTCCATCTTGTTGAAAAATGAAATCTCCATTGTCAAAAGTATTGCGTAATAGATGAGATGAGACTTTCCCTTAATATCTCGGTATACTTTGTAGAGTTCATTATGCTCTGTATAAAGTGAAGACTGCCAAGTCCTTTGCTTGTCATACAACCCCAAATCATTCCACTTTCTGGAAATTTCAGAGTTCGGTTTAAACAGTCTGATAATAAGTACTTTCGATTTCGGTACTATTCGACCAGTTCTTCTTGGTTGATGGGCTCTTTCATCTATTGCTTTTTACTGACTTTTCTATTTACTGCGGCAATTTCAGAGTTTAATACTCTTTTTACCTCACGTACAACCTTTTCGTCTATTGTTATCCATTTAATATCCAATAACAAATTTCGATTATAAGATTTATTACTATAACAAAATATCAGCAATCTAGTCTATTTAATGGGGAAAATAGTGATGCTATAATGACTCATATTTTCAAAGCCTTTTCATTGGTTTACAATCACAAAGACATACATACTATCAACAAACATTCAGCATACATTCAACATCAGACAAATAACCAATATTATTGTATCATCACAATTGACTTAACACAATCAATTTAATCAGCAATCACTCAATAATTATTATGCAATTAATCTTAGTTACTTCTGTTAGTAACAACAATATTGATTATATAATTAAACATAATTACATAATTA
>MQRK01232085.1:17445-28437 GCA_001938485.1 Girardia tigrina | reverse complement strand
AGACACTACATAATTACTCAATATTATGACATCATTGCCTAACCATTGACCTACTTTTTGCATTGTGCACAATCCGTTTTCTGAAATCCGCATTTCATACTTGTACACCTAATAACCCTCTAAACTTAAACGATCCTTAAGCTCCTTAAACGTTCCTCGGACCTCCTTTTTTCTTCCCGATTAAAATCCAATCAAGGGTTTCTATATTAATCTTTGTTTTCAGCCTCGCCAGTAGGGCCGAAAACGTGGATTAAAATGGGAACGCCCAATTGGATTTTAATTGGGGGAAAAACGAGAGGTCCCGTTCCTCTAAGTTTTGTTTTTCGTAATAATTTTTTTAATCAATTTTTAGGGCATTTTATCAGTGGGGTGGAAATCCACCCAATCACCCCCCCTGGCTACGCGCCTGAAACGCTTTATTGATATTGCGAGCCGTTTCTGCTGCTTTACGACCAAGTTTAAATTCGTACAAGAAAATGACTCAAATTTTAATGTTTTCCATTATTATTTAATTTATTATTTAATTTAGCACCGTAAATATTCTAAAAAATAACAGCAATATGTTAATAGTGGTTATAGGAATATACAGCTAGGCATAAGATTTCAAATAATATCTAACACTAATGCATTTAAACTTATATACATATCAAAGTAGACCAACCTAATATTAATCATTCCGATGTTAATTATTATTATTCAACTAGAAATGCATATTTAATATAACCACAGATAAGTATTACATACTGAAAGCATTTGAAAGGTGTTTCAAAATGTGAGATTAAATCCTAAACCCATAAGGAGCTGAATTATTATAAACTTAGAAAAATTGGCAAATGAATGGCTGCAAGAGGATGTAATGTAATTGTATTCCTTACGCAATATTAACATGGATAGAATAGTTACCCAATTGTTATTTTATATGCACAAACATTGTTAAATATTAAAAATATCTTTGTTTTAATCAGTTTCACTTGTTTTACTTAGCAAGAAAACATTGTTCCCACTTAAAAAGTATGGATCACTTTGAAATAGTCAGATCTGTGTAACACGATCATCCTCCAAACTCTGATAAGCATAACCTAATACTCTTAAACTATTTTAGTATTGTTAGGTAAGCCATCTGCAGCACAAATATTTTCTTCAAACACAGAATTAAAAGCAAGAAATTTTACAAATTTTATTAACGAACAATGATAAGGTTTTTAAAACAAATTTAGGAGATTTTTGTGATTTTTTTATTTAACCATTTTTTATAAATACGATATAATATTAACATATGATAACGTTAGGGGTTTTTGGGGAACTTTAAATATTTGAAAATTTTTAAATTAAAAATCATATTTATAGTTAAGATAAGATAAAATAATTTTACACAAGTTTTAGAAAATCAATTAAAAAAGGGAAAGTCTAATTAAAATGAATGCATTATTTAATTTCAAAATCAAATTGAAAGTAAATATTTTTACAACATTAATTTACACGGAAAGCTGTATTAAAATGTGTATTTATAATTCATGTTTGGTAAAAAAAATTAAAATTGAATAAATATTTTTCTAAATTTAATTTTACAATAGATTAAGGAATACTTTTATAAAATTACATTTTAAAAAAATCAAAATGAAAATAAATCTTTTATTGAAATTAATTTTCAGAAATCTATATTAAACAATATTTTATAGATAATGTTTTACTAATTAAAATGGACTAAATATTTTGATGACATTAATTTTACAATATTTTAAATAATACTTTAATTGGGTTCAAAGATTTTGTACATTCTTCATCTACCCTGAAATATCGTTATAAGCCTCTTTTAGTTACTAAGCCTTAGTAAATAATGAGGCTTAGTAAATAATTTCGGTCATCATAATTTTTCTAATTTCTTTACTAAGCAGCAACCTGAATTTTTATCTAAAATCTTTATCGCAGTGGTACTTTGATGGCTATGATTCCAGGAGATCTAACTAAAAAACTACAAGTCTTAGATATCAGTGTCAAAGAAAGGTACTAACAACCAGAGCAAAAGAAGTCATCATCAAACAACAATGCAATAATCCATTTGAATCAATCTTTATTGATTTTTGTGGGCCTCTTAAGACAAATAGATATGGAAAAAATAACATATTAGTTATAATTGACCAGTTTATCAGATATGTTTCACTGACCGCAATAACTAAACAAGATGAAGAGACAACATCGAAAATATTTTAAACAATTGGATTTTGAAATTTGGGGTACCAAGGTTAATTCATGTTGATCGTGGAAGAACTTTTGAATCAAAATTTATTAAAACGATGTGTGAAAAGTTCCAGATCAAGTTAGAATTGTCACGCCCATACCACCATAATACAAATGGAATAATTGAGAGACAATTTAGGACTATTCGAGATTATATTAACACGACAGTGGAGACAAATAGAAGCAAAAACTGGTGGATATACTTCTTGAAATTGAATTTTGTTTAAATGCTACTGTCCAAAAATCATTAAAAATGAGTCAGGCCGAAATAGTTTTCGGTTTTTAAGTCAACAGAGAATGGGGTGGCACAGATAGAGCTAATAACAGAGATGAACTAATACAAGCAGCTATAAAAAATCAAAAATTAGTTAATTATCAAATTGAAAATCGGTGAAACAGACATTTTGAAATAAATTAAGTTTTAGTAAAAAAAGAATGTCGTGTGAAAGACGATAACAGATATGAAGGACCATATCGAGTAACTAAAAAGATTCATGATCGTAGTTATGAGTTTGAAAATAATACTGGAAAAAAATAATACGTAATTTAGAGTGGCTAAGATCTTTTAAGAAATGGGGATGTTAGGAAGAATATAAGTATACTAAATCATTAGTATCAAATTATTGTTTAGAATTATCATTCAAATCTTTATTAATTTATTTAAAATTAATAAAATATGGTTCCAATTATTTCGTAATTAATTCTCGCATGTTTTATGTTTTGTTTTAATCAGAATAAATTTTTGGTAACAAGTTTGAATTCGTATTGTTAATTTAGATATCGACTAACAATGTTAAAACAAACATTTAAAATAGTGTCATTAATAGTCAATAACACAATCAATATTGGAAAGATTTTCCTAGAAAAATACACAGATCCAAAACTGAACATAGAAAAGTAGTACAATTTTTTTTGATTAATTAATATCACAAGAAATGTTTTTTTTGTTGGGAAGTGACAACGAACGCAACAAAGTTTTCCGTTTTACAGAAGGGCTTTGATTCAAATTAGTTACTGAATCATTATTGATAAGACACTACAACCAATTAATAAACATTCAAAATGAACAAAATAAAGTCCATTTAAATCTTAAAATCTTTAATTAAATTTAAAAATTATTTTTATCATCCTTATCCAATGATATTAATTAAATGATATTAATTAAATATAAATTATTTACACATTCCTTTTAAAACTAACATTAAAAAACAAATATTGTTCAAATGAAATTCTAATTGCTAAGGACTGAAACTTCAAAACATGTTAAATGATCAATTTCTTAAAAAAGTTTTATCAAAATTATTTTTCAAAAAAATACACATAAATTCAAATTTAAAGATATTCAAATTCAATTTTACAGGTCTCTTTGCTTTTAAGACTCATTTTTATCTAGGTCTACCAAAGTTTTAAAAGGCTTAAACTATTAATTAAATCAATTTATTTTCCCTTGAGCGCTTTTCTATTTAATCCCTCTTTAATTCATGTATTAACCCTCGGAAAAATATAATAAAAGAAAATTAATAATAAAATGAAGATTAAAAAACCTAAGTATTATTTATTTTTCATTGCATCTAATCATCAGAAAGTAAAATTAGTATAGAGTTTATTGGATTGTTTGGATGGGTCTTCTGTTTTAATTTGAATAAAACTCAAATTTATTATTTAAACAAAATTCCTTCTTAATTTGACATACGAATAAGGGGGATATTAAGCGATTCTGGACCAAGTAATCGAATAAGACCTGTAGAGTATTTTCGTGGTATTTATGTGTCAGAAGCAATACGACATCGTAGAATCTGGTATCCATCAGTATCTTATATGGCGGAAAGGAGGCATAGAAAACCTGACTGGGGAATGTTAGATACGGATGAAGCTGTTTTATAAAGTTATTAAATTGTGGCTTAGAATTAATAAGGATTATTTTGGTATGGATACATTCAGAATTGGATTTTCGATAAGACATGAAGGATCTCACTGGAAACAATGCGAGTGAGTTGATAATGTCGTTAATTATGTGTTCCATGTTTGGATCATAACTGAATTGAGGAAGTTGCAACTCATCCGATTTATCTTTAATCATCTAGAATAGAAAGGTATTTTTAATGATGTTTTAAAAAAATCTTTGAATTAAATCTTAAATTTATCAAAATCTTTCAGTATTGAGGATCTCAACCACCAGAATTATTTTGATTAATGAAAGTGCATCAAGTTAACTATTTCCTTTAACCTGTATTATTAATGATAATATTGTTCAGTATAAGGTTACTTAAGTTCTGGACTTGTTATTAAGACCTTTGAATTTCGATTCGTTAGACAACAAAAATAATTGGATTACAAAACTCTTTCTAAATAAAACTTACTTGAGGAATGAATGTATGTATGTATAAATGTCTCGAATAGATTCAAAAACTATTGCACAGATTTAGAACAAACTTTTGAAAAATTGTTTTAGACATCTTGTATATGTTGGTATGTATGTTTTCATTTTTTTGGCAAATTTATTCCCTGATGAAACTTTTCAACACTTAGAGAATTATTGAAAATGCATATTCTAAGAACATAAAACATGCGCATCTAAAAGCTGTGTATGAACTACTGACATCTTGTACAAAATGGAGATAGCTAAGCCATATATTTACACTCTAACAATTCTATGAAAATAGTTTGGATGTTTGAATCATATTATATCATTTACGAGTTGGCATTAAATCGTTTGTTGACGACTTACTTTACGGTCGGGGAAACGTATGAATTCGAGCGGTTTAAACTCCGACTTTTTGAACTTCAGTCCCATAAAACGCGATGATTAAAATGTTTTAAAAAATCGACCAAGAATAGTTTTGAAACATTTAAAGTTGAATCAGCAATGATTAGGCATAATAATTAGGTTGAAACGAAAGTTTTGTCGGTAAATTAACATTTTATTAAAAGCAAAATTTTTGCAATAACAAAGAGTCGTTTTAATTAATGTGATTGCAATTATGTTTCCTTATTCATCTCCAATGAGGCTGAAACAAGGAAATTCCGCTACAAGGAAATACATCGCTACGGCACCTGTGTTGCTGTTACAAATACATTTTTGCTTATATAACCTTTTTCAATATTCAATTTCCTATAAATATCTTATTTAGTAATAAAGGCATAAATAAAATGTTAAATAAAAAAATATTATTTAAATTTTTCGAAACAAAACAACTCTAAAGGGTCAAAGTTTTAACCTAATGATATAATTATTGAGTATTGTATTAAATTATTTAAAATTTTACACATTTAATGAATAAATAAAGCGTTTTGATAATTTATAACGATTACTATTTTATGACACAATTTTCGAAAGCTATCCTAACTTCAGGGACGTTGATGTAGAGTAAGTTGAATAAGATGCAGATTTATTTTCTTTCACGGAAATCGAATTGACAAAATTCCGTGTGTTAGTGCACATTCGGAATGTTGTAAGTTTGTTGTTTGTATGCTGTTTAGATTGGTGACTCTCCTACTCAGATGGGATTGATATGTTATTGATTAATTATTTAAATTTAATGAAGTTAATTTAATGAGATTATTGCTTAAATTCTAATTAATTGAAAGTTTTATAATTATAACTTGATTTATGATTTAAACTTCTTGATTTTAATATAACTTAAAAACTAATGTTTATTTTAAAAATTACTTAATGTATTTTTATCAAATAAAATTTTGAGAAATTAAAAGTTAATATTATTCTTATCTCATTGATCAATTTAAAGATTTGCATACATCTACAAAAACATATTAATCAAGAGCGATGCTTCCCGCAGAAATTGCAACAGAGAATGATTCTGTTTGTGTTGTAAATAAATGTTCTCACGGAAATTGTGATGCTGCTTTATATGGCGACCACGACTCATGTGATAACAAACATTATGGGATGTGAAAAATTCAATGGATAAGAATCGGATTTGGAAGATTTCATTGATAATTTCGAACGCTATTAAGACATTATGGGTATTGAAGAAGAGAGAAAATACTGATGGTGACTATATTTATGACACCGTCGGCAATAAAAAAATATTCAGACAAGGACGGTAAAAATTACAAAGAAAAATTGAAGGCTGCGTTTACTAAAGAAAAATCCATTCTTGATACAATGAAGGAGTTGTTAAACTTACGGTGGGGATCCTCCAATCCAGAAGAAACATACAAATAAGCAGAACTTGTGAATATACTAACAAAAGAAAAACTGTCTAAAAAAGAACTACTCCACCTTGCATGTATAAATATAAAAAGAATTAAAACTAAGAAGAACAACTGAAACCAAAGATATAAAAAGCGTAGTTACAAATATGTACGAAGTACGTAAATGGAAAATGAGGAAACAGTTGCAGCATATATCACGGTAAATAAACAAGATAATTGGAACACTAAATAGACGCAAAGCTGTACACAAAGAAAGAACCCCGTATATACATTGCGAACACAACAATAGGAACCAAGGAAATAATGGATTCAAACTGAAAAAACAATTATTACAGAACCGTAAAATGTTATGCATGTCAAGAAGAAGGCCACATAAGAAGAGATTGTCCGAATGTGAAGTGTACTCACTGCAACAAAAATGACCATTATAGAACTCCATGTTATCTCAACAAGAACAGATTTAATGAAAGAGAACAGTACAGTAGAAATAGCGATTGGAAGATAGCAAATAATGCAGGATACCGTAACAGACCTCAAAATCGACGATACCCAGTTGCGGAAATTGATGAATACAATGACGACACCGAATACAAAGAAACTAGATCAAATCAAGGAAAGGTAACAAAAAGGGTGTTCCCAAATAAGAGACAAAGGTATGAAAAAGATCAGGGAAACGATGAGGTACGATCGCAAGGAGAGGTGATCAATGTGCTTCATTAAGTGATGAAATTAGGTGTGTGATTGTATAAGTGATCAATTATATGAGTTCATACTTTGACGAATGACATAAATATTTATGTTAGTAAATTATCAATAAAAAATGACTTTAGTTCTACAAATTTCATACTTGACGATCTTATACAATACGATGTCGAATGATATTATTTGGCTTAAACAGTCAATGATTTGTGTTGTCGAAAGGCAAAAAAATCTATTTCGGGCATGATGAAATTATTAATTCGATCTATTGAAAGTTGTTAAAATGACAATATTTAAATAAATTTATATTTAGTAAAACTTTCATTATAATGTATTAAAATATTAAATGTCTTAAAATGTTTAGAACAATCATGAAACTATAAGATTAATTTAATTGTAATAATAGAAATCTTTATTCAAATAATTGTTTTAACACGATTCTTTCTAAAAGTTTAACAATTTAATCTGATGTCAATCGATGAAAGTTTTGTTGAGAGTTATCCGAGAGACAATTAGAATTATTTTAATAATAGTGTTGAAAACTATTTTAGTGTTTTTAATAGAAAATAATTCCTTCCAAATTACTCAACAAGTAGTCGTTTCACTACTGTGAAGATTTTGGTAAACTCGTATAAATTTTGGGATTTAATCTTAAAAAAGAAATTTTAAAATATATCATAAATTAAAATATAAGACTTTTACAAGTAAATAAAATAAGTTAATATAATTAAAAAAATGGAAATATATTATAAAATAATTTAAATTAAAAATGCTAATTAAATTTGATAGACTTGTAAATAAAAAATATTTTAATAAGTTTGGAATAAAATATGTGTAATAAAATTTAAAATAAAATAGTTTGATTACAAATTTTAAAATGTAAGACTTTAATAATGTTTGAAATAAAAAATAGGTTTTTAATTTGGAAAAATAATTTAAAAATAACAAATTTAAGGTTTGAAGTAAAATATTGATAATTAAATTTTAAGTATTAAATTTAAAAAAAACATCTGATTAAATTACGAAATAAAACAGATTGGCACAAATTACGTTAAAATTAAAATTTTCACAAAATAATAAATATTTTATTACAACAAAATGTGATAATAAAATTTTAAAATGAAATGAAACATCAAATTATTTATCTAAATTTAAAATTCATTATTTTTATGTAAAGTTTGCGTGAGAAAAAATGAAGTGTTCTCGGATTTTTTTTCAAAAAAAACTTTTTTAAAAATTTTATTTTGTCATTATTAAAATTTTCAATTTTTGTTTTTTTATTATCTAACCTATCAACTGCCATTAACTGTAAATTAAAAAGTAAAATAAATTAATTAATTGAAATCCCACCACGATATTATTTTCGAACCCATTTTGGTAATTCACAATAAAACTTATTTTCTGGACTTCACAGGAGTCATAAACCGGTATGTGGATAAAGAGAGTAACGTTGGGGCAAACTATTTTCTCTTGTTTCGTTTTATTTGAAAATTTGGGATTTTCTAATTTTCGAATC
This sequence comes from Girardia tigrina, assembly GCA_001938485.1. Lineage (NCBI taxonomy): Eukaryota > Metazoa > Platyhelminthes > Tricladida > Dugesiidae > Girardia > Girardia tigrina. The sequence goes on along the minus strand of MQRK01232085.1, from coordinate 19,808 downwards.
GTTATCCAGCCTGACCCGGGGTAGGCGTATCGCTTCCATTCATACAGTACAATCAACAATACAACTAATAAAACAGTAAGATAAATAAACTTAAACGGACTATGTTTTTTTTCCGGCTTTTTCATTAATCCATTTTTATTGATTAATTCAAATTTTTAAATTATGAAATTATTTTCTCTGTAATAATTTTTAAATGTATAAAATATAATTATTCTGTTATTTATAATATTCCAGATGTTACTAATCGAGAATTCAGTGAAATATCCAATATTTTCCAAATAATTTCTAATTAAAAAAAATTGAATCTAAAGATTTTGTATTTGTGTAGGTACATTAATTATTTTGAGAGTTTCAAGTATATATTCTAAATTATCAGAGGTTATCTTTTAAGAATAAATTTCTTCACAATAATCTTTTTTTAACTTTAAACTTAAAAGTGTATTAACATGAACTTGGTCTTCCTGTAGGTCTCACGTCGTTTCGATCTTCAGAATCTTTGAGGTTGTCCTGTTAAAGATGTCCTCACTTTTATATACTTGTTGTGTAATCCATAACTTTCAGGATCTCCGAATTTCTGTCATGAACCATTAACAATTAATTTTCTTCAAATGATTAGCATGTTCTTCTCCTAATGAATACTCTTCTGATAGTCTTTTTCATGATTCAATAAATCTGGAGCTTCTCCGTTTCGGTTCTGATTGTTTCTTCTGGTAACTGAGAGATAACTCTGAAAATCGGGATGTGATATCACGATACCGAGAGAGTTTAAATCCAGTCATTTTTACGCCAGTCGTATTTGCATACAAACGTACCCTTGTGATCAGTTTCTTATATCACTCTATGATTTGTTGTGGTGGTGTCGGGGTTAGTTTCAACATTTTGGAATCTCAATTAATTTAAAATGGTCCTGAGCCCCTAGTCCCTTTTACGAAAATCTATCAGTAAGTAATTCACCTCAACCGTTTCACAATCTCTTAATGCTATTGAGAGACGCGTGTCAATTGCATAAATATGCAAGCAATACAGACTTAATGTTAGATTAACTAATTATATATCAATGGGAAGTTCTTCATTCGATGCAGTTTTATTTAAGTTAACAAAGTGATTATGAAATCAATTTATTTCTAGAACAGTATGAACATCGTTTATCTCATCAGAAAAGAGAATTACGGAAACTCATATAAGGAGTTTTCCGTAGCCAGATGAACCCGGATAAATATTTCACCATACTCAGCCTCTTCTTAATCACATTTTATAATAATCTGTTGAGCCCTTTCAGAACTTATAGCATCATTAACGGTAAACAATCTTCCTCTATTATATTAATTTTACAAGTGCGTAAACCCACATCGAAACAGTTATTACGCCCCTTTCATATGTCTACATACTTTTGTTGAGTCCAGACGTATTGCTACTCTTGGAATAGTTTTTGTGAAAGTTGCACCATTACTCGGTCACCGATCAACGATACAGTTAATCGTTTTACCCGATTTGTTATTCAAAATATTTTGCATATTGACCGTAATTATCGCTTAAATAAAAATGAACCGATAACACAGAATCTTAAAGCCAAATTGTCGTGTACATTGCTCGGTAATGTATGATGATCAGTTTGCTCTCGATTACCGAATGATTGTACTTTAAAACAGTTTTATTATGATAACTGGAAATATAAACGATGAAATAAATATTCAATATCAGTTGAAACAACTTGCACTCCAAAATTAATTTCCATTGATCCTCGAGGCGTAATTTTAATAGATCATTTGGACTATCCGCAAGGAAGGACCGTCATTACTAAACAATTCATAATTCAAACAAACTAATGTATAACTCTTTCCTTAGCGATTCACGTTAACTCCATAAAATAAAATCTGTGATCAAAACTATTAATAATGAAATGATAAAAAAATAATAATGGAGTAGAAATAACCGTTAAAATAAATGAATATACAATGTCAAGTCATTAAAATTATGTTAATATCAAACTTCTATTTAAAATTTTAATATATAATTCCCTAAACATTGACCCTTCTGACTATCACCTATCCATGCCCTTAAATCCCATCTTGAACATGATCAACGAGAAACCTGAGAAGTTTTGAAAGTTACAAAGATTGTGGTAAAATGGTACAGTGGAACCCCGTTATAACGAAGTGCACGGGACCGAGAAATTTCTTCGTTATAACAGGGTTTTGTTATAGCGAGAAGCAACCTGTTTTAACCCTTAGAGGGTCTCTGGGGTCAGCGTATGACCCCATGGTAATTTATCAAAGTTGACTGTGGAAAGAGGAAATATTCTGCAGCTTTATTTTTTTGTGACATTTCTTGTTACATGTTGTAGAAAATAAAACCAGAAGATG
>MQRK01232085.1:4507-15115 GCA_001938485.1 Girardia tigrina | reverse complement strand
TGCGATAATTGGATTAAGAAAAGGAAATTGTAATTTGTGTTCGCGCTGGAAAACCTTATTTTGAGGGACAGTATCCAAGCTTCGGTTTATCGTAATACAAATAACCCACCTTTTTCAAATGAAAATAGAGAGCGATGGCACGCCATAACAACAATCTATCCCTCACTAATCCACTCAAACCTTATTCTGATTGAACAAGATATTTTTGTCTCTGTCAGTTTGCGACAGACACTGACGTCTCTATTACTGAAAACTCACACACCCAGAAATGCAATTTATTCATATGGTTGCTTCCATATGAGCAGCATTGACTTCGTTATAACGAGGTCAATTTTCCACATTTTGGGCCATTTTTTCTTCGCAATAACGGGGTTTTCGTTATAGCGGGGTTCGTTATAACGGGAGGGAAAATACATTGAAACAGGTAGGATGCGACAGGGACTACAAAATTCCTTCGTTATAACGGGGTTCCACTGTATATGCATTGTTGATTATATGCCGTCTATACACATAAGTTTTGCTTCTGAATTTGCATTAAAAATTGACACGTACTTCCCGATCAAACCAATACAAACTAATCAAATTTAATCGTGGTTTTATAAAAGGATTTTGTTAATATTTAATTAACTTGTTTTGTTGCGCATAACGAACAATATTCACAAGGTTGTCAGTATATGTCGCACAGAAAAAACAAATGCACACTGGAAATAGAGCAAAATATTTCTAACAGTGTGAATATTCATGTGAATGATTGTAATAATTTACTCTGATTTTACAAGTTATCCGAACATGTCTAACTTTGGAGAGTTTATAAAAATTTAATGGAAATAATTCAAGGCAGTTATGGAGAAAACAAGTAGTTGCGGAAATATTTATTAAGTGGATATTTAATATGGAGTTCAGATGCGACATATGGGGTGAAATCTCTTGAAGTGTACCGTAAACCGAAGGGCATAAAACTTTTCCATTTCAAAACAATCGAAAACGCTGCTGAAGTTTAGAGATTAACGACAAAAGTTCAGAATTTTAATGTAGCATTTTTAACCACCGTAGAATCAGAAATTTAAAGGTGCCCGAAATTATTGAAATTGGTTAAACGTAAAAAATGATCGCAAAGGGAAGATTAAATTAAGAGAACGCGGTGGTAGAAGCACTAGCAATGCCTAGAAAAAGATGCAAGTCTAATAACCTTAGAGATTCTCCCCACCAACGAATTTTACTTGTTTGAAATGCAGTAAAGAGGACACATTATCTGGTGTTGTCGAGAGGTAAACGTAAGGGAATCGTCAGTGCTTGTTGCTTCTCAAGTGGACTAAAGGCTCCTCCTATGATAGAGTGTATAGTGAGTGCAGTAGTGGTTTGGTAAACACGGTATGCTTTCGATCGGTTGTCAGACGACTCAAAGCAAAAGAGTCTTTCGTCCGAAAAGGTTACACTGGCTAATTTCCCGTCACTGAATCGATATTTCTGTATGAAAGAATCCAAAAATGAAGAGATAAATATATCAAATTAATCATCTTCCAACTTGTAAAATCGGTCATCAGATCTCCGTGAAACAAATCAATACAAATATCGAAATAAAATCAAAAGTCAAAGCACATTTTATTAATTCCTAACCCAAGCATGGGAATCGTTACAACCGAATCGTTAACATGATTTCACGAATATCCGACTACCCTTCAGTGTCATCGGATCGACAGGGGTTAATGGCGTACCCATTTTATCACACAGCACGATTCCTTTCACTCCGAATTTCGTCCAACCGAGTAAGACCCGTATCTGAAACGATGGAAATCCTCGTTATATCGACCGTCCAAAAGAAAGCTCGGTATGCAAACTCACATGTCTCCTTAACTCGTCCCACCGGTGAATATCAGCCACACTCAATTCCGTCGATACTGACAGCTCTTCGCAAACAATTTCGACCGACGATTGTCGAGGAGTACACAATCGATTTGATTGATCGAGTCTAGCATGGTCATGGCTAAACCACAATTGCATAAAGTGATCCTTCAAATCCGTGCTGGCTCCAGTCGTGTCACTTAAGATACTGCATTCGACAATTTCCTGTGGTTTCGATACAAAGATAGGTTGCAATATTACCCGGTTAATCATCTCCGAATGAGTGACAAATATTTCGCGAATCTTTTCATCATCACACCAGCAATAAATATTAACCGGATCTTCGGGAATCAAGCTCAATTCCTTTCTTCGTCTTTGTATCCTATTTATTATTTCCCGCGCGATCGCTTCGTTGAGCAATTCTTCTGACTGGTGACAGTCCATCAGTACCAGTATTCCATCAGAGGTCGACAAAGATTCGTATTGCGAATCCGATGATGCTTCCCTATTTTCGTTGCCTACCGTCACCACTACAGTGAGATCTTCAGAGTCTAATTCATGTCCGAGAATCACTATTTTCTTCGTTGTTTGAAACTTTTCTAGTTCTTCAGTCGACAGATTCTTCGATGCCTGCAATACCGACTGATAATCCTTTTTTAATTTCACACCTAACGCACGGTGGTTTAATTCGGCCTTCAGTTGGACATTATACTTCTTTTTATTATCACTGATTGTCAATGTTTTTATGTTTAGTTCTTCTAGCACGTAATATTCGACATCCTTAATGCGAATGACCTGTTCTAATTCTTGGGCGACGACCACAGCTTCTCTTAATGGAGATTTGAGTGCTAATGTCTTTTGGTCACGTATCTTTCGACCAAGTTCTATAACGGTTTGCATGAGTGCAACTGATTTTTCGATTTCCGGTTTGATTAAAGATTGGTTGTATTTAGGAATCATTATATAATGGACACTGTCGGGACGTCCATGCTCATCGATTCCTATCTCTGAAGGTTGTAAAGGATTATCAAATTTGCATATAAATGATTTTTATTAATGATATTAGATTTATTTTGACGGTAACGAGTAGCATTAAAAGTAATATTTATAAAATTACATTATACTTGCGTTATACTATAAAAACTGATAATCTATTGAGGAAATATTAAAATCATTTTCGTATACATGAATGAAAACCAACAGGAAAATGACAATATCGAAATATTTTTAAATATGTATCTTAGAGATGCAGAGAAGACAAAGGAATAAATAATATTATTGGTAATAACAAAGAGAATATCCGAGAATCTGTAAAGTATTTTATTAAATAAAACTATGCGAAAATACAGTGATGAAATACAGACAATGAGAACTGCGAATGGCATGGTTACATCATTATTGCGCAACTTTCACACAAAATAATTAAGGAATTTCTTTTCGTAGTTTCTAAATTGATAATTCAATTTTAAAATAGAGGTGATTGTTCGTCCATTAGTTGTTTACATGTTATTGTATCAATGATATTGACTCTTCAAGATCACTCGAAACTATTGAGAAAAGAAAAAATAGATTTAATTTGTAAATAGAAAGATATGTAGAAAGACAGTCAGTTTCGCAGTGTGATAATAAATATTTAGCACTTGGATGTGTTTAATGGAAGTAATTCGAAAATTCTATTTTAAAAAAAGTAAATAAATACAAATTTTTTAAAATTAAAAATCATATTATAAAGAAAACTATCAAAAATTAAATACTTATTTAAAAATTTAAAAATGTTTACAGTTATAACAATTTATAAATATTAAAAAAAGTTTTGAAATAAAAATTTTAAAATCGATAATAACGGATTAAATTTTATATTTCAAGAAATAATTTTTTAATAAAAGGCTTTTGGTAAATTTAAATTAATTAGTTTTAGGATAAAAATTAATTGTATTAATTTGCACTAATTGAAGGTTGAAAAAAATTTAATAGATTGATTTAAATTAAAATTAACTCCTCATAAAATTGAAATTGGAAAATAACAAATGAGATTTGTGTCCGCACTTGTTCTATTCAAGTAATTGGTGTAACCTAGCCTACCTGAAGCATCTCATACCATATCTATGAGAATCCAGAAGCAGTAGTAATGAAAATGAAAACGATATTACTGAACATAGAAAAATTGGATTTATTCGAAAATCAAAGTTTTAAAAGTTCATAACTTTTCGTCCAAAATTTAACGTCACAATACCAAATCGAAAAAGTACCCTGGAACTTTATTGAGTTCAAACTTTATTGAACAAAGTTCAAATCATATTTATAGTGCAATCAATAAACCCATTGTTCAAGCAACTTCCATTTCAGTTTCCAGTAGATCTTGAAGGTAATGGTTAAGGCAATTTAGTTTCCAACGAAAATATAAACAATTATCAATTCCCGATTTAGAGTTTCATGAGTCAAAAGACCAGTGTCCTTCTGTCAAAATGACTTTTTTGCTCTTGTAATTATTTTCTAACACAATTTTCGATTTTCTTCTAAGATTTTCTTTTAGCTTACCTTTCTTTCCAAGTGGAAAATATAAAAATCCAGGATCCCATTGTAGGTAGTCGCAAGTGATGACCAATCAGTTCCAAGTGTTTCTTGCACCTGTTTGTGAATTTCGGGCCGTAATTCTTTCTGACACTCACATTTATAAATTATTTAAATAAATGCCCTGTTTAGGAATATTTTATCAATTATTATATTTTATTCTAGTCTCTATTCTCGTCTCGTCTGGAGTGGTCTCATTTTCCAGTTCTCATTCTTTTTTTCTTCTTCTTTTGACCTTAGCCGTTGGTGCACCCAATTATAAACAAGCCTTCGCCACATCTCTCTATTTGTAGTTTCTTTTCTCAGACATTCTATACTCAATCCACTCCATTCTTTTAAATCGTCTATCCATTGCCTCTTTGGTCTTCCTCTTGGACTTTCTCCTTCCACTCTTCCTTCAATCATAACCTTTGATAGTGCTTGTTTTTTCATTTGATGTCAGTAGAATTTCAGCTTCCTTCTCTTGATGGTCTCTTCTATTGATTCCGGTCTTTTACCTAGTATTTCTGTCACTCTCCTCTAAACAAAGTCATTTGTCTTCTTTTCTTTCCACGTGATCTTCAGCATTCTCCTGTAGCACTTCATTTCAAACGCCTTACGTCTATCCATACTCTTCTGATTTATTGTCCAACTCTCGCATCCATAGAGGAGTGTTGCCCAGACAACAGCCTTAGTGATCTTCAATCTACTCTTGAGATGGATTTCTTTGAGGTTAAAAACTGTGCTAAGTTTAATCATTCTTTCTTTTTCTTTCTTCATTTCTTTTTCTTTTTTATTCTTTTTTACCGATAATCAATTTATTATTAAATTAACTTATTATTAAATTAATTACATATTAAATTAACTAACTTTACATTTACTTCAAAATTCATTAGAAAATAGAAACTGTATCTCACGTTTTAGATAAGCAAAAACAGGAACCATAGAATAATTAAATGTCTTGCGACACGACCTCTAGCAAATCAAACGGCAGTCGATATTTCCAGAAAATCGCAAGAAATATTGTTACAAAACTAATTGCACCAGCTTTTATTAATGCATAATGCTCATTTTATATTTTCTGGAAGACAGCGTTGTGAGCTCATTGATTATTTGACAAGACATAAGAACAATATGACAATAAAAATTATAAACAAAGTGGATTACAATTGTCAAGTCTATAAAAATGTTCAAATAAATAATGACTGCTATTCTTGATTAAACTTAAAATGATAACAGTAATATTAAGGTTAAATATGCTTAATAATGGTATCAAAATAGATTCTTTAATAATGCAATGATAAAAGAACAAGAGAACACTCACTCAAATCGTGGATGGTGCTGAAATCGAGTCTTTGCTTTAATCGTTGATAGAAGTATTCGGTCAAGAATGGAACGAAGGGAGACAGCATTATTGTCGTTTGATATAGTACAAAAAATAATGTATGAACTGCACACAACCAATCTTTGTCGGAAGATTCGACTTCTCCTCGAAGCCTTTTGCGATTCATTCTCACGTACCAATTTGTCAAATGATCGACGAATTTAATCATTCTCGGTACAACAGTATCTAATCGATATTCTTCCATCTGACTCCAGAAGAACTTCAGTAAAGACTGAGTGAAAGATATGATCCATAGATCCATTATGTTATCAGTGACTGGAGGTTCATTTGGCTTGAAAAGAACCGGTTTACCATTGTTTTTCTTTTTTTCATACGGAAGAAGAGATGATTGGAACAGAAACTTGAAGGAGTTGTACCAGGGAATGAACACGTCCTTTATCATGTCTCTGACACCGGATTCGACAAATCTGAGGTCCTGTCCGCGAACAACAGGAGAACTGACCATGTACAGTCTGGCAATAGATAAGATTTTATTCAGACCTTATTGCAAGGCATCAAATGATATAGTTTAACCTCAGTTATAAAAACTTTCATATTTAGATTACCATGAATCACCATTTCTCATTTTCTTTTCAGGTGAACATTAGGATAATACAAAAACTTTAATCGACAAATTAATCCTTGGTCGATTTCAACAATTTAAAGAAACGCTCAATATTCTTCATAAAATCATTGTAGTTACTTTCTAAGAGTGCCCCAAAATTGGCAGTGTATTTGAAGATTGAGCCACTGATAACGGATAAGTGTTGTCAACGAAAAAAGGACTGGGTTATTTAAAAACACTTGAAAGAACAAATCGTTTTCATTACTGAGTGATATTTAAAAAAAGTAAAAGTTTGGAAGAAACGGTTCGCGAATTTCGAACCCAACGTAGTTGAAACAGTGATTTAACTTCATGAACTGTGAAGAGATTAATTGAGAAATTCAGGTAGAGTGGATCAAATAGAGATAAAAGTCACTTTGACCATCCTTCAGCAAGTCGTTTAACACAAAACATCGAAACAGTTTGTGAGTGTTGCTGTGAGTCAAGGAACAGTAATGGTCAAAAATGGTACTTTTCAAAAAGCTCTGCGGCAAATTTTCACAAAAAAAATTTTATCTCACATGATTTACTTAACTGATGAACTGAATCATACCGAATGATATTTTATTTTAAGTTCAAATTAGAATAATCCGAAGCCGAGACAACTTGACAAAGTAACTTAGACGTCTAAAATTCGTTCGGATGAAGCTGACTAAACGGGTCGATGGATTACAAAATAACTAAACATAAGTTACACTGATGTTGCAGATGGTTTAAAGCCCATTAAAAATGTGAAAAGCTCTAAAAGTGGGTTTAACACGATTTGAGGTTTGTTTTTCATTGCTTTACCGCAATCAAAACGACCTGTGGTGGCATTGAATCACCGCCTGTGATTTAAAGTGATGTCTGCATTGTAACCAGAGACGTTTGGGATAGTGGTGAGACACCGATGAGTCTACCAGTTAGCTCCCAAAACAAAAATCCACCAAAAAACCATTGTTGGTCGGTAGATGGTGTGATCCTTTTGGAAAACTAATCCCTAGACCCCCAGACATTGCATAAACAGAGTACATCATTTCCAAGCATTTTGATATCTTTCTCGACCCCGAATACCAAGTACCAAATTTTTTTACAGATAGAATAAATTGATTTGTATGGTAATACTACAGACTTACCAAAGTTTTCGGAAGAAAACTTTGAGAAATTTTCAGACAACATAAGAAAACTGGAAGGCCTAATAAAGGAATTTAATTTCTCTAGAATAGATATTTTCAGTAGGATTATTCTCCCTATCAAACTTTATTTAGTTTTTAAATAGCCAGTACAGAACTGTCTTAAAAATTTCAACCACAGTCTCGATCTCTGATAGATTTTAAGAGGTTTTTTCAAAAGAAAAATTCCACCGCAAAACTTATAAAACAATATCATTTATGTGGAATAACAGTGCTGATATTAAATACTCTTGCCAATGTCTAATCAGTGGTATTTTTAACGAATTTAAGCTTGTATTGATGCCCAGAGAAGACTCGTAAAATATTAATTAATGATAAAATAGTATCTGTTTTTGTTTCATTTATTACGGATTAAAATTTTATACTTTTTTAAAATTTTTATAAGGTGCTTTTATTAAAATTTTGTCACAAAGATTTTGTTGCATCTTTTATTAAATTTCCATTTTATTGTACATTTAAATTTAACCGTTTCTTTTTATTTTATTTTTATTTACTATTTATTTTCCCCATTCTATAAAATAACATTTTCATTTCGTTTTCATAATCATTTAAAAATTTGAAAATAAAATTAAAATCGCAATTTTCGTTTCATTTACCAACTTTAAAATTACACATTTTTAGAATAAAACTAAGTTATATTTCTTAAAAATCGAAAATTCTATTTTCAGATGTTTTCATTTAATCCTTTTTTTAATGAAAGTTATATTTTCATTTGATCTTAAAGCAATTATATTTTAATTAAAAATTTATGAATTAATATCATTTTTGATTTGTTTAATATTAGTGTGAACCAAAACTCTTTTCGTATTTTTATTAAAAATTTAAACATAATTTTACAACAAATAAAAACCATTTAAGTTTCAAAGTAAAGGCCATTTGAATCTATAGCTTGAACCCATCTATGGGCAAGTTGTGCGATCCCGCTGCGGTACCAATCCTTGTTTTTAGAAGCGAAGAACTGGTGACACCCGTTTTCGACCTCGGCCAGATTATTGAAGCTGCGACCACGAAGAAAGTGTGCCATAGAGCGGAAAAGGTGATAGTCGGATGGCGCAAGATCCGGACTATACGCTGGGTGTGGAAGAAGTTCAAAGGCGTCGAGATTTTTGATGTTTTCTTTTGTTTGGCGGTCTGCAGTTTTGCATTGTCCTGTTGTAGAAGAAATCGCTTTCGATTGATCAAAGCGGGGTATTTCTCGCCAAGTGCGCATACATTCGATCAAGTTGGGAGCAGTAAAGGTCAGCGTCGATGGTACGACCATTTGGAACTAGCTCGAAGTGAATCACGCCTTCGAAATTCCACCAAAAACACAAAAGTGCCTTCCTTGAGAAACGATCTCGTTTCGCTACCGGTTTCGCCATTTGTCCTGGGTTCAACCATTGATTTTGTTGGTCTGGATTACTGAAGTAAACCCACTTTTCATCGCAAGTTACAATTCGACGGATGAAACGGTCATCGCGCGGATTTTCAAGTAATTTTTGACAAGTTTCGAAACGCTTTTCGGCTTGAATTTGTGTCAATTCATGAGGCACTTCTCGACATCGTCTATTGACCTTGCCAAGAGCGTGAAGGTGTCGTACAATGGATGTTTGAAGAATATCGAGTTTGGCCGACAATCTGCAAGTACTTATTGACGGATTTGTCTCGACGGCTTCACGAATTGCTCCGGAATGTACAGTGATAGGTCGACCTGAACGTGCATTGTCTCCGAGGTCAATGTCGCTTTCTTTGTACCTTTTGAACCAATTTTGTGCAGTACGATTTGAGACCGCATTATCGCCTTCAAATTCGCATATCTTCTTTGTTGCTGCAGTTGCGTTTAAGCCCTGTTTCCAGTAATGACGTAAAAGAACACGAATTTCAAAATTTTCCATGATTTTTCTTAAAGACCATAAAAATTATATTAACGACTAATTAGAAGTTTTAATATATATTGTGATAGAGCAGTTCAAGAGCTTTAAAAACAAATAACACATGTATATAAAATATCTTTATTTGGTAATAAGAAACAATTGAACAAAAAGACGTAGAAAATACGAAGACTTTTGGTTCACCCTAATATTTACATAAACGTTACAAAATAATTTTCTAGTTTATTTATTAGTTTTCATATTAAATTTTACGTTTCCTATAAAATTATAATTTACGTTATTAATACATCTATTTATTGGTTTTATGTTCACATTAAAAATTAATTTTATATAAATTACTTTTTTTACGTTATTTTATAAAAATCTCATTTTAACATATTCTCTAAATCTATTTTTCGAAATGCAATTATTGAATTATTAAATTGATTTGATTCCAAATTCGAAAATTTCATGAACTCAAAAAAACCTACTAAAATATCTAACTAGACGTGGTGTCGGAAAATTTAGGGTATTTTATCCCAGAAGCCAGAAATAACTATTTTAGAGAAAAATTCGTTTATTTCCGTGTCTCAGTTTATACCGTATGTAGCCCAACTGCTTTACAATGCACAATAAGACGGTGTTTGCAGTTCAGTTTCATGTCGACCTCCCAATTCTCTGATTATATCATTGAAACCGATTTTCCTCAACTTTTAGTGAAGACAACAAATACTTTTGTCATCGGGTTCTTTTCTCGTATATTAATAATTCCCGAATATATTATGGCGATCTTTCATTCCATTTTGTCAAAATAAATTTTATAAATCTTGAAAAAAAACTATCAATGCAATATTTACTTATTTGGTTCTAAATATTAGGTGTATAACTTAGTTTTTTGGATTTTCTAAGAGATGGTGTAACCTTTGTAATAAGCATTATTTTACAGTCGTACGTACAGATTTTTAAAGTGCTGAAATCGAGGCATTAAAATTAAGTAGGTCATTGACCTTAAATGCGTCATAAGCATATTTTTAATCACGTTTTAGCATGACAACTTTCATACCAACAAAACAGCATTTGCGGGATACACTACTGTTTTGCTTTAATCAAAAGAAAAAAGCTGCAGACAATTTTCGGCTTCTTGAAGAAACTTATGGTCAACATGCACCAACTCAACAGACTTGCGAGAACTGGTATAAACGTTTC
>MQRK01232082.1:33026-45154 GCA_001938485.1 Girardia tigrina | reverse complement strand
ATTAAATGTGGAAAACAAATGAATTTAAAAAAAAATGTCTTGAAAATTTATTTGAAATTTTAACTCTATATAATTATATCCGTCATACATGACGGGTTATTTACTAGTTTATTATAAATTCATACGATTTTGTACACAACAAACTACCTTGATTATTATTATGATATATGTTTTGTAATTTATTAAAACACACCATAAATATCTTGATTAGAAAATAATGAACTTGGACCTTACGTAGAAAGCATATAAGAGTTTCGATACTTTTATTATTATTACAAGTTGATTTGTCCTCAGGACAAAAATTACCAAAATTCCTGTAGAATTTCCTCGTTCAAATGATTAATTAATTTTGATATTTGAATATTTAAAATACATCTCACAAATTTCATTTAATAAAAAGATATAAATTTAAATTATTTTTAAAAAATTTTAGACTAATTTAGTTATTTAAAAATTCTAAATAAATCATTCAAACCATTTTTGATTTAACAGTTATTTTTAAATAAATAAATTTAAACATTTAACTTAAAATTAAATTAAATTGTTTTCAGATAATAATAATTAAAATTGTAATCAGCAATCTAAGTAGGAGAGACAATCCCAAATCAATATTCAACATTCAAACACAAAACATCAAACATTCTTTACAGACCACTTTCAAATTGAAATTTTCAAATATAAATAAGTAATTATACAGATAACTATGAATTCTACTAATATAATCACAAATTACCTCTGTCCACTTAACTTTGATGCCCTCTTCTGCGTCTTTACAGAAGAGCCTGTAAAGTTGGTACTTGTCCTTATGCAATACCATTGAACCACTCGCTGTCAGTGCTGCGCCTCCAACTATACAGCCTATAGAAGCGGCAACAATTTCTTCAACGAAAAACGCAAATACACCAAGTGGTATCTATCTTCAATTTGTAATTAAAAAATTCATATAATAACTCTACTCCGACTGTCATTGTTATCGCCCCACCCACCAAAAGAAAGCCAGAGGTGCCAGCTTTTGCAAGATCTACATTCCTTTCTGTTTTCAACTAAAATAATTTGGATATTTTAATTAAATTTATGATCAGTTGAAAAAAGATTTAATAAGTAGAAATAAATAAAAATAAAGGACAATCATTAAAAATTTCAAAATAATTTCCCAACAAATAATTGATCAGATAACCTAAACTCGTTTAAATTAACCATTAAGAATACGATGTCTTTGAGCTAATTCTTAAGTAGAAGTGCAAATGAGATCTAGAGGTACAGAGGGGTCCTGTTGCAGAGAATCCTGGATTCTTAGGAGGCACTAATGTATGAGAACAATGTTTGGGATAAAACTCCCTGTACTTATAAGAGTTGTTCCTGTTTCTATTTCTTATTTTATTAGGAAAGATATTGTTCGTACATATTAAATGTTTACGTCAACAGTAAAAAGAAGTTATGAAGACAAGGCTTACTATCTTCTCAAATTTCTCAAGAACATCCGCATCAGCACCGATTTTGCAAATGCTTTTATAAAATGGAAATATAATCATTTCAAAGATCATTATTGTTTCCCGTGCGCCTTCAGTGGTTTCTCCAATAATTTCTAAAGTAAATAAATAATTAATTATATTTTCTTTTTTGTCATTGAATAACACCGATTATTTTTAACTTTAAAGTTTCGAACAAATTATCAATTGTTTCTTTTGTCAATTGAGATAGAACGGTTTCTGTAATCGTTATTTTGTTCATTTTTTTCTTCAATCTTTTAAAATATGCATTTGCTTTTCTGTGAAAATCCTTGATTAAAACTGACACAATTAGGAATTATTATTTACCCATAAATGGTTTTCCTTTGTGTATTCGAATCATTTGTTTCATTGTCTGGGAGAATACGTTGATCTAATTTTTTTATGACCTCCATAATAAACTCGTCTGGAACAGTAGTGAATATATTAACTACTGCTTCTTCAAATTTTTCTTTAAAATTAGTGATGTTCCTTAAACATTCGTCAAACCTCCGTGAGAGAGTCGTTCTAAAAATTAAATTAATCTGATAATAAACTTGCAAAACACTAAAGAAGATCCGCGTGCGTGGTGACATTATAAAGTTCGTAGACTTGTAGATTAATTAAAAATTTGAGTCTAAATTTTTTATGTGACAAAAGTAAAAATTATGACATTTGTTTTCATGTTTGACCGTTTCGTCAGGCATATTTTGCGATTATTTAATTTAACATGAAATCTAAAAATTGCTCTGTAATTAAGTATTTTTTTTAAATAAAACTGAACCTAATAAAATAATGTGGCGACTTAGTGAGGTCTTTGGGGAAGACACTTCATTTTGATCTACAATTTACAAGTATATTAACGCATTAAAATGCAGTGGAACGAATGTACACAATGAGGAAAGTTGCAGCATTCTACCAGAAATGGTGGCGAAATGTAGGAAATTGAAAAATATGGTACAAAATGAACGAATATCAACGAAACAATAACTTTAAAATTCATATAATTTTAACAATGAAACAGTGAATTAGAAACTCCTTTCCTGTTATATATGAAGTCATACTTGTGGTACGTACTTTACTTTTTTAATACAAACATGTGTGAGAAACGATTTCAAGGCTTTCAAGAGAAGCTCAACATTTACGCTCGATTGGTGGATGAAAACGTGATACGTTACGAAAAACCTCTTTCAGTCTATATTCCAGAAATAAAAGATCTTCATAAGAAGGGAAACTCCCAGGATAAAATGACTCTCAGAAATTACGGAGTAGATTCTCTTCACAGCGAGAAGGGATGATGATCATATATGGATTTCAACGGTACACAACGACGAAAACACGCCCGTGCATATATCCTTTTTTTCAGGCTGCAATTCAGTGAAAGGACTTCGTGTAGTCTACTCATATAACCTACAGCCCGGATCTTCCTCCTATTGATTTCTCCTTTTTTTGCAGTCTGAAGAAGCGAAATGTATACGTTGAAAATGATGGAGACTAGATAGAAAATTAGCTTGTTCCCATCACGTCTATAAGATGTTTAAAAAATACGCACATTTTTAATTTTATTGCTCACGTTTTAGTCGGATAGTCTACAACATTTTTACATCATCACGAAAAAAGATTTATGCATGATAAAATGGAAAATAAAATATTAAAATTAACATTTTTTCTTCGATATGGCTGATATTTAATGGGTGCTCTTCAATGATACTATTCAAAAGCGCAAAAGACCCTTCAAGATAACCAAATCTTCTTTTGAATGAGCTCATTTTCATCAATTCCTGAATTTTTAAATAAAAAATGATTATAACAAATAAAATTAGTTTCAACCGTAATTTGTCTCTCAAAATTCAAAAAACTTTGATGTCTTTCTTGCGAACGAGCAGCATGTCTCACTGAAAGATTTGATAACGACCGTTTAATTAGCAACAGCAGAATGACCAAACCTTTTTCGTCATTTGCATTAAATAATATTTGTTCTTTCGCAGATAAAAAGAAGATTCTTTCATCTGACAAATTAATGGATCTGTCTAATTGTGTTCGAAATATATGTTTAATTCTATTACGAAGTTTCATTTTTGTGTCTTCTCGGTCCTCATTTTCGTCCGGTATGTCCCAAAAATTGAAGACAACATAGAAAGATATCTCCGAAAACGTCTGGCAGAATAGATTGATAAAATTAATCATCTATCAATGAGTTTATCATATTTATTCAATATGCAAAAACAGACATGGTTGTTTACAGTGCTTGTTGAGCTAATCACAAAGACGACAAAATCCGCATTCTCGCAGAGTTCGACAACATTATTATCCATCTCATCTTGTGTAAAGATGCCGGGAGTGTCGATAATCACGACATCATCCGTCAGAAGTGGGCAATCCTCTTTGCGGATAAATACTTCATAAAAAAATCTCAGAGACGTATCATTTTCATCTAAACTTTTGATATCCTGAGTCATAAAATGACCTAAAAGGGAAATATCATATCCCTAAAACAGAATAATTGATCAAGTATAAATAATATGAAGAATGTCAACAAATATATACATTATCAGTAATTGAAGAACTTTCAGTCGTCACAGAATCTTCATTACTATTATTGGAATCGTCAACGGGAAGATCATTCCTCGAATTACTCTCTCCAACGGCCATTGTAACATTATTTCTTTCGAAATTCTGAAATATGTTTCAGTTACACTGATTTGGTAGAGATAAAATGTATGATCTATAAATGTTTGTATAGAAGAGACGCAATCTCACACGACAAAGGGAAAACCTTCTGCGTCGACAGGGTTACAAAGAATTAAGAACACTATTATGATATTCAACATTTTTAATACAAGTTGACAATTATTGACAAAAGCTTCGTAATTTTGCATCATAGAATTTATATTATCTGAATTTTTTACTTGAATATCTTAAAAATATGTATCCCATATAATTTATTGGTTAACATTAAAATTTTAATTATTTTTAAAATTTATTCATTCATTTAGAAATTTAAACTAAATTATTTTACCCATTTAAATTTTACAGTAATTTTTAATTTAAAAACCCGTATAAACATATAAATTAAAATATTAATCAGTACTTTATCTAGGAGAGACTGAATCCAGAATCAACACACAATATTCAAAAACATCAATCATTCAAACATTCCCTGAGCTCTAAGAATGTTTGATCCACGTCAGAGAGAGAAATATCCAATCTTTCGGACATGAAATGGATATGTTGTCCAAAAACGTTTCGTTCTATCAATTAATCTTATTTTTACATTCTTCATAAAGAAGTGAATTTCTCCGGCGACAAACTATGAGCTATCAACCGGAGGAGGTGTTAAATATAATGAGAAATATCTGAAGAATACGACCTATAGGTTAGCACTTCCACTTTCATTGTCTTAGGTACGTATTCTCTAGTTTCGAGACGTGGTGTCAAGAATTGTCGTACTGGTTTCTCCGTTCTGACCGTGTCTCTTTAAATGAACTACTCAAACTAAGCAATTGTAGTCACTAACGATCTTCAAGAGATGGTTTCATTTGAATTCAGTAGTTCGTAATAAACTAATGCCCGTGGATCTCACAAATGTAAAGAAGGATGATGAATATTATGTTTTAGTACTGATAATGATAAATGCCCAGGCTTAACCCATGATTTCCTACGCTTTCGATTATCATAATTTATTCATTTCACATCCTCATTAACAATACAATGTACGTAATTTTCTTTTGTACCTTTAAAGCCGAAAAACGCAAGCCAAATACACTTTTTAAATTCACTCGATTTTAATTCATATGGGATCATTTCTAGCTTTTCATTTTATTTTCCAACTGATCAATAGTCATCTCTCAACAATGTGGACGACTGTTAAAGTATTTGAGATTAATTCTTCAGTAAGGCCTCAAATTCCTCATCTTCAAATATTTTGCATGGTAAACTCGTTTTGTGGCTTCGAAGTCATAATCAACGTTCTTGTTCAGTTTAAGCTTAAACTTCTAAAATATGATGGCTTATCACAGAAAATTCAGCTGAAAGTAATGTAGTAAAATTCCACACAAAAACACTTTATTTGACAAAAGGGTAGACATATTTCAATAATTTTAGGTTAATGTTATGAGAAGGTAGTTAGTTTAGTTCGCTAAGCAAAATTTAAATGGTTTTGAAAATTATTTTGAATTGAAATTAAATGTAATATTTTAAAAATTAAGTAGAATAATAATTAAATATTTTAAATTTGAATTTAAAAATATTTTTTAAAAATTCATTTGATTTAAAATATTATTTTAGTAGAAAAATGAGTGGAATAATACAGATAGCAGATAAAACAGTATTTTAAAAATAATAATTTTTCTTGAATGTTACAAAAAAATTTATTAATATTTGTAAAATTTATTTTTCAAATTTTAAAATCAATTAAGTCCATAAACGATGTCAAGCAGGAATGGGGAGGGGGAACAGAATTTTGTGACGAAGTGTGACGTGGGGGGAAGGGGGTCTCAGAAATGTGACGTCAAATCGAAATGCTGAAGTATTTAGTGAAAGAATTCTGTGATGAAATGTGACAAGGGGGAGGGGGGTTGGAAATCTGCTAAAATCGCGTGACGTCATTTATGGACAACCCCTAAGGATATGATTAAAGAAATTGAGTTAAAATGACTTCAGAAATTGATGTTACAAATATTTCTCACATAGCGACCAACGCTGCAAATTGATATCTTCATGGGTCAATTTTTACCTGAAAAGTATAGGTAGGCAACAATTTAAAGACATTTATTGAAGAATGTGAGGCATTTTTTAATTTTGCAGGAATAGCATCTGCTAAACAGGAGACAATTTTCTTTTGAATAGAGATCTGAAAGATCGATACAAAGAGGTCGATAAGACAATAGTAGGTTATAAAGATCGATTGAGTAAAGAATTCTCTCGAACTTCCTTATATTCGAAAACCTGACAGAGGCATGCCGGTATATGATGAAAGAAAATATACTGGAAGTATTCTTTGAAAAAGTAGAAAAGCTAACAGTCCTAATCTTGAAACATGACTTGTCAAAACAGGCCCTCACGGAAAAATTATTGTTACATTGTTGTGACAATGTGGACATAAAAAAGAAGTGTGATTTAACAATGTGAAAGGAATAGAGGAGATTAAAGAAAAAATAAAGGCAGTACATGACGTCAAAAGTGTGACTGTTGTATCTCAGCAGAGGGTTTTCGTAAATCATAATCAGATTCTGATAATTTTGGTTCGAATGACTGTTCGAACGATGATTCTGCTTCATCCCTCAATTTTTGCAGCCAATTAAAACTTGTAAAGACTTCGTTTTCTTTGAAGCTTAAATGATATTCTTTCATATTCGATTGATTGATTGGGTGTTGAGAATCAAATGGATTTAAAATCGGATCGAATCGAATTAGAGAGAAATCTTCACCGGTTAAGACTGCTGGTTGTATCGCGTCGCTACTGGATCGAGTTAGATCGTCACTGATTTTAGTTTTATTATCAACTGGAATCACATCTATCACACGAATATAGTGTGGAGAACTGTTGGCGAGTTTCTTGGCACTGAATATCACAATTGCATAATTTCTCCGTCTGCGAATCAAAGCGACAATTTGAAACAAGCTCTTCCACAATTTTGTTGCCAAATATTGTTCGATTGCCGACTTCATGTTGCATATTGTTCTCGTTTCCAATACAAAAATCGTTGATCGTTCTCCGACGTGGTTTATCGATTTGATTTGATTGAGATTTCATTCGGTTGTCAGGAATGATCGATGAAGACGCTTTGATTTCATTCGATTTATTTCTCGATAATTTCCGATCGGATTTATCGGAACTCGATTCAACGAGCGAATCATCACTGTCTGAGTCGACAACAAATTTACTTAATTTTGAATCGATTTTCATGACCAAATGACCGTCTTTAATATCGAAATGTGCGATTACCGTTGGAGAGTTTCTTTCGATCTTCTCGATTTGGTCGATTACTTGATGAGCTCTACTCAATTTCAAAATGAATATTTGACGCCCATATCGATTTTGTTGCTGAAATCTATGACCTTTTGAGCCTGATTGTGCGTGTTATCATTAGGAACAGGTTGAAATGATCTTTTATTATCTCCTGGTTTACTAGAATTATTATTTTTATTATCGTCACTTAAAATTAATAATATTTTTCATTCTAATCGGTCGATTTATGAAGTCGTTATCGTGACTGAAGTACGCTTGTAACGAGTCTCGTTTGAATACTTGGCTCAAAACAGTCGAGTTAAAATCGTCGTGTTTCGCCTCGATATTCACATCGGAATTAAACTTTAAGACACTTTTTTGCGGTCAAAGCTTTCAATTTGCCTACACGCTTTTTTCGAAACAAAAACTGCCTGTTTAAATTACTCACATCAATTGTGTCTAAATCGATCACAGTTATGTTTTTTAAGTGCCACATTACAAGATTTTTTAGCATTTCATAGCCGATACCGCCTGCACCAACGACCAAAACATTACTTCTTTCAACAGCATTCATTGTAATTTTTTATTTTTTATAAACATTGTTTTTCAATTATGATCATTTTTGATTAGCAATATTTTCATTTATTAAAAGAGAATTGAATTGTTTTCAACACTTTATTTAATTTTATTGACTCATTTAAACACATTTATTTTTTTTACAAAATTGTCATAAACACAACAAATCAATTTTTACACACACGCATACACTATAACATTTTTCATTTTTACACATTCACAATAAATACCATTACAGATAATCCACACGCAACACACTCATAACTTAGACCCAATTGGTCCATTCAAATATCATTGTTCAAAAATGAACAGAATTCATGTTTGTTTAAATGAGTCAACTGCTCTGTAACCAATGACTCTTGAATTTTTGAATTTATTTGATTTTCAAGGCAATTTGCTTGTTGAATTGGTCTCCGATTTTTAATTAGAAAATAACGATTGTCGTGGAATTGAAATCGAAACTGAACCCCACAGAAGCCGAACATCATTGTTTAAATTTAATTAAAACGGAAAAAATCAAATTAATTTTCAATCATCACAAAATCATATGAACGTGATGATTCATATTTATATATTTATATATACTTACATATTTTTATTTAATTATTTAATTTAATTTTATTTAACTTTTTATTTAATTTAATTATTTAATAATTATTTTAATTTTCTTTAATTAATTATTTAATTATCTTAATTTAATTATTTTTCTTTTTTAAATTATTGTTTAGGTTCAGTCAAAGGGTCAAAGGTAATCGCAGCGCGACCAGTGACAGAAGACGTGAATGTAGTAAGAGACGATTGGATGCAAAACAAATTCCGGAGCTACAGAGAGACAGTTATTGGGAACAGTAGATACGGACCAAACCGAGTCGGAGTTAGTGAACAAATACTACCGAATACGCTCAAGGCATAAAAGTGGTTAAAGGAAGAACTAGTGAGAAAGTAGGTCACACAAGTAAAAAGTGTAGACAAAGAGAACCAATCAGGTTTTTCGGATGTGGAAAAAAAGGACACATGATAAGAAACTGTTAGGAAAGGAGACAAATAAAATGTTATGGTTGTGGACAACAGAGACAAGAAGAAATTGTCCAAACATCGAATGTATAATATGCCAACATTTAGGTCACAGAGACAGTGAATGTCATAAAAACCTAAATGGGAGAATAAGACATCAAAATAACTAATAAGGATCGGGATACAATCAATGAAGATATATGGATAGAGAAGACAGGAGACAAAGAGATAATCGAAAATTCGTGGCTAATATTGAAGAAGAATATGAAGAATCGGTGACAGGAAATGAACACCCAAAAGGCAACGCCTCGACAAAAGTGGAGCCAGTTGGGGTAATATATTAAAAGATACCAGATACTCCAAAAGTATTGGTATTTATAGTAGAAGTAATAGTATTTGACCGATCAAGTGTAAAGTTGATGATACAAAGTAACATTGAGGATTGTTTATTAAACACAGGTGTAAAAGTAAATGTAATCTGCAGAAAGATTTTTGAGAAAGTACCGAACGTAAAATTAGAAAAAACAAATATTAAATTAAACTATGCAAACAGTGGTTAACTAGATTGTGTGGGTAAAATTTTGGTGGACGTAGAAATTAGACAGAAACGGAGGAATATAACTTTTATTGTAGTAAACGACGTAAAACCAGACATAATAGGAGTAATAGAATTGCAATTTTCCTTCGAAATCGAGTTATATTGGGAAAAAAAGAAAATGGTGTGAATGAAGAATTTTATCAAGTATGCAACTTAGAGGTCAAATTTTGACGTAAGGTTACAAACGAGGAAACATTTAAAAGAGCCAAGGAAATTATTAAAATAGATTATTGATATTATTAAAAAACATCAAGAAGTTTTTATGGGTGATAAATTGGATATCGGATCACGACTATAAATAAACATAGAATAGACACGATAGGACCTCCAATCAGCATTAGACCACATAGATCAGCGGTTCTCAAACTTTTATTAATGTGACCCCAAAAAATCTTTAAATTTTATTAAAGAAAGTTTGCGACCTCAACATTTTACAAAAAGTTTTCCGTAAATCGACGCAGAGAAGATGCTTTCATTAACGATACTTAACAAGAATGGCAAATCAATGAGAGGGATGACATTGCAATTTGCTGCACAATAAGTCTATTCGAGGAGAGATGTTTTTAGTTAGCGCCAGGCGCAGATCATTTTCAGTATGTAGGCGATTCATGCTTTTGCATTTGATTGCAGTCATTTCACTGAAGCCTGCCTCACATGACCAGGTAGATGCGAATGGTAGCAAAAGCTTCACAGCATACATACCAACAACTGGGTATTTTGGCAACAGTTCACTCCAAAATACTGGCAGAGGGACCATTGGAAACACAACCTTCAGACTGATATCCGTGGAGATGTCGAGTAACTGCTCAGCCACAAGAAGAGGTAATGACGCATTTCTGACATCCTCTGAGGAGATTGCAAAAGGAGACACGAGCCATTGATAAGTGTTGGTCCCATTCAGAATTGCACGGAAGTATTGCAGCAATCGTTTTCTTAGATTTTCGAGATAATTCATGACAATCGGCGCCACTGCACTTTTTAGATCTGTTGCTTCTTTCACAAAGTTGTGAAATGTAGGGAAAGGCGTCAATGTCCTGTTACTGACCATTTCCCTCCACAGCTCCAGTTTTTTATCAAAGGCAGCAATTACTGGAGAGCTGTCAACGATTGTCTTTTCTGCTCCTTGCAGTGACAGATTGAGATTGTTCAATTTGTCGAAGATATCACACAAGTACGCCAATTTCGTCAGCCAATAGCAGTCCTTAAAGTTTGATGCAAGCTTGTGGTCTTCATCTGCTAAGAATTGGCCAACTTCATTTCTTAATTTGAAGACGCGGTTAAGTACGCGACCACAAGAGAGCCAACGGATTGTTGAATAGTATAGGAGGGAGGTGTAATCAGCACCCATCTCCTGACAGAGTTTGAAAAACAGTCGATGATTAAGTGGTCTGCCCTTGATGAAATTAACAATGGAAATGTAGTCTTTCAGAACGGAATGAAGCTCATTTGATAATTCCTTCGCTACCAAAGCTTCTCGATGAATAAAGCAGTGATTCCACACAGCTTCAGGAGCCACATCCAAAATTCGTTTCACTACGCCACTGTTTTTTCCAGTACACGCTACTGATCCATCCCTGCAGACACCAACGCATTTAGACCAGCTGATATCATGGGAGCACATGAAATCATTGATGGCATCGAAAAGGTCTCCTCCACCAGTATGCGTTTCTATTCGCTTGCAGAACATCAAGTTTTCTTCTATTTTGTTCTCGTGAAGATAGCGAATGTACACAAGAAGTTGGGCTTGATTTTCAATATCGGTAGATTCGTCCAGCTGTATTGCAAATAATGGTGACATCTTAACTTTATCTACGATTTGTGAGATAATTTCAAGGGACATATCGTAAATTCGTCGTTTTACAGTGTCATTGGAGAGAGACATGGAATTAAATTTTTTGGCTTCTTTCTCCCCACACATGATATTTACAACATCTTTCATTATATGAAGAATGAGCTCTTCGGCAATCGTGTGAGCCTTCATTTTTCTGGCAATATGCAAAGCAGTGACATACGACGCTTTCACAGCTAACTCACCAGTGGCTACAAAACTCTTCATGCACAGTTTTTTTCTGCAGCGATGCCAACTTCTCTACAAAGAATTTATGGGACTTTGTTAAACATTCTGGGTGCTGCATCTGTAGATGACGTTTCAGTTTGTTCGGTTTCATTGATTCCTCTGATAAGGTGACATTGCAGATAATGCACTGTGGTTTTCCATTGAGAACGGTAAATCCAAAATCAAGAAATGCCTCATTATAACTGCGCTTACGTGATGTTGACGATGTCATGTCAAGTGGATGTTATTACGTGGAAATAGAAAATGAATGTGGTGTATGTGTGGGTCTGTGGGAGGCAGCCTCAGTTAGATAAGTGGCAAGCAGAGGCAGGCATTAAAGAGGCAGGCAGGTTGCTTTCTATTAATAGAGCAGGAGTGAACAAGCAACTGAGCGTTGAAGGAGCCCCACCTGCATTGTGTGTGTGCGTCTGTGCCTGAGTGATATGT